>BGPR01008873.1:0-42531 GCA_013235015.1 Araneus ventricosus | reverse complement strand
ACATCCTTATAAGGGTAGAAGAATAAAAATTCATTTCTTTTCCAGATTTTGCAGATTTGCTGCATTACATTTGATGATGATGATGTTACTGAACCTCCTTATGGAGAAAATCCTACTATGGATTCTGAAGAAGATTATATCAACCGAATGGTAAATGTTTCGAATAACTTTAGAATATTTTTCAGAATACTGCGTAATAATTTATTTAACACTAAAATTTCAGTATCCAAAAATTTTTTTAAAATTTTAATAAGAATTGTGACAGACGTGAGATAGCTAGTAGCGTGTCAGAGAGATAAAGATAGATTCGGCGTTAATATCGTTTTCCTAAACATTATTAAACGCTAATTTTCTAAATTGCTTGCCTTTTTTTCAAGGGACTGGTAAATAAAGACGCAATATATATAATATTTAGAAGCTTCTTTATATATACGAAATAATTTCAAAAGCAGAGATGTAGTGAAAATCATGAAAACATCAGTTGGAACATACTCTGCCGACAAACAGCAAAGGACGTGTTAAGCGGTATTAGGGCCATCTGCATTACACATCGAAAATTATACGATCCATGAGACTTACCAGGATATTTGGTTTAGAAAAAGGACATTGAAGAAACGAAAGGTAAATTACAGAAGAAAATGCCGGGTTCTGAGTTTTTTAGATGAGTTGAAAACGGCTCAAAACTACTCCGAGTAAAATATTAATATTTTGAAATCAATAAAATAGGCCATTTTGAAGACGTTCTTTGATTATCTCAACTAAATCGTTGTCTCCATAACTTTTAAGTAAATTTTTATGGAACTTCAAATTTTAAATTACCAAAATTAATTTGTAAATAACTTATTAGAAAAACAAATGCGCCTATGAAGGTGTAATGCATTGTATATATATACACACAATCAAATAGAAAACTTTTATAACAAAGTAATCCCGATCGTTCGTATGATTTCCAGTGCTTGTCGTGCAGAAAATTATTCTTATTGTGTTCTTTCTATGTAAATGCCTAAAAAGCATGTAAAAATATATTCTAGAATATTATTATTATTATATGACTTAACTTTATTGTAGCAAAATATTTCTGGTAATATATATTTGGAAATAATTCTAGTTTTCATGCGTTCAGAATTATTGAAACAAATCAATTGTTGCTGAGTGCCGATAAATAAAACAAGCTTTGAATAAATCTTAATTTATGTGAATATTTATGGTTTTATCGAACTTCATTTCTTCAGTGTTTCAATTTAGTAGATTATGACCTTCATTGACTGCAAAAAATCATTATACTGTTGATGGTTTTGTGAAAATCAAATTTATTCTTTCTATTTCAATGTTATAATAAAATATAGTATATTTTGACGAAATCTAAGATATAAAATTTAAATTTATCTCCAATTATTTTTTTCGTTCTAAATATGAATTTCTTTCAAATCATTAATATATTTTTATAAAAACTATATTGAATTTTAGATTCCTGAGAAGGAAATGATGAAAAATGTCTTGGATTGGATTAATCGATGCGATTTTGAAAAGTAAGATACCTGATATTTTTTGGTAATGTTTCGCCATTTTAATTTGTAATTTTAAATTATTTAAATATACACAATTCGCCGAAAGCGTAGCACATTTTGAAATGTGTGAGTTATTTTTAATTAATATGAATACTGTGATGTGTACAATCTTTTGAAGTCAAATTTTACATTGAGGATTTGGTCACGAGAGCTGCTGGTGACTGGCAAGAAATTGACGAAGTAGAAAATGATTTTGACTCGTCCCATTTCACAGAAATCTAATATTGATTTGAAAAATTCGTCAGTGCTTTTTTTGTGCGGAATACTTGCGTAAATTTCGGTAAAAATGAGACGTATATTTGAGAAAATATATTAGCTTTTTAAAAAATCCCCAAATTTTCTGCATATTTTTTTAACAAACAGTGATTTTAACCAAATTATACGAAACACGCAGAATGCATGACTATATATTAGAAAAAAAATGGTAATAAAATTTGAAGTTAAAAATTTGAACATTGAAGTCAGTATGAATATTTTTAGTAAATAACTTTTTACTAGGAATGTGCGAAAAATAGTATATATTTTTTTATTATAATTTGAAAGCCGATATGTAGGTAAGCATATAACAATTATAACCTAATATCATTAATTTTAATTCCATTAATACCATTAACTTCCGAGTTTCAATTCAAGCTCTTCAGAATTTCCAAAAAATGGCTTCAAATATAATTTTGAATTAAGGCATTTCTTTAAAGTATGCTGAATAACTTTTCAAAATTGAGTTTTTTCATGTCTACTCACAATCAACGTGAATTAGTATCTGTCAGAAGGTGCGTTGTACGTAAATCTTAAATCGTAGAACTATGAAATTTGGCTCTAATCTACTTTGCAGCGTGTGAATGTGAATTTCGAAGAAATTCTTTCTAATTTTATTTAAAATTTTAATTACTTAAAGTTTAATCGAAATGAAAGCGCATGTGTATCCACTGGTAGCGTTCCATAAGGTACGTTGTCGGACGTAAAATTATCAAAATTTCAACATATGTACTTTGAAGTGTGGAAATGTGCACTTTGGAACTATTTCTTGAAATTTAATATTTTTACAAAATTTTGGTTTTTTTCTTGGTTATAAATTTCTGAAATATAATTGTATTAAAATAAATTTTACTATTTCCAAAGACTACTTTTTCAATCATACCAATTTAGATTTCGTACAATTATTTCTTGTTATTAATATTTTTAAATATGCATATAAAAGTTGCAAAAGTTCTTATATTGTTCCAATGGAATTCAAATCGTTTTTTTATTTTATACATGCATTTAGTGCTTCTTTCTTTTGCATGGTTAGAAGTTAAAAAGTAAAGATTTTATATATTTTTCCCATATTCTCAGGCGATGTCGATATGAATATTTACTTTCTTTTTTAATTTCATCAAATAGTTTTTTGAAATCTATTAAAAAAGGCCACAAGGTGTTAAAAATTATATCCTATAGTTTGAATTATTATAATCGATATTCCTGAGTTTCTTTAACAGCATTTTTAAATCTAGCTTCTATGTCGTTTAACTTGGTCATTCAAAGCAAGTAAAATTCGCCAAGAAATTTTAATGCTGGAATCAATTGTGCGTTTTTCCATACGAAATAAGAAAGTGAAATCGAGCATCGCCTTTAACAATTTGAAATGGGATGTTAGATGACACGAACAGTTACATTTTCCATGCTACTCTAACATTACGTGACTTGTCTTCATAGCAGAGAATCGTGTTCACAATGAACTATACGGGTATAAGGCTACTAAAATAACTGTACCTAAATCTCCACCTCATATTAAATATAAAAGTTTTTGCTGAGGGCACTATAAATACTCTGCATTAGAGATGCAATACAACCAACAATCCCGGGTAACTAGCTGGTCTCCAAGGACGGCTAGTATCGAATAAAAATATATGCAATAATGTGTTGGACAAATGATTTCTCCTACAAAAAAATAGTTCTCAGCATGCCGCAGGCTTAAAGTTTTTTATTCATACTTCGAATTTCTCTTTAAATAAGTTAAGATTGTTAATAGTTACAATTCATAAAATTTAGCAAAATTAATTAATTCATTTTAAATAAATTAAAATAAAATAAAAAACATATTTTGCATTAAATAGAAAGGCGTATATGCAGCCCAATCTAATAAGACAAATAATAGAAATTTAAATTAAAAGGAAAATAAATTAAAAGAAACAAAAACTAAACAATAATAATAATGAAAACAATAGACGTTTTTGCGCCTAAACGCAGCAGCAAACAGTAATTAGAACACTTCAATTAGAAATTATTCAAAATGGAAAGGAACTAAGGTGTTCTAAGTATTTGAGTATCTTTGGTTTTTTATTCTATAGTTTTTGTTGTATTATCTTTAAAAAAAATTCTGTTGAAGCAATTACTTTTTGCTGCTGCGTTTGCGCGCAAAACGTCTATTGTTTTCATTATTATTATTGTTTACTTTTTGTTTCTTTTAATTTATTTTCCTTTTAATTTTAATTTCTATTATTATTTAAGATTGTTAACCTTCGGTCGGGCGCAATACAAAAAGAATCACGTTCGGGTGCAACTCATCTCTGAGTTTATAAGTTACATTTTTCAAACTCACTCGTTTTTAAAAAGATATATTTGTGTTTTTAAAGAAATATTTTTCTATTTTCTCGCATTTTTAACTAATAAAATGTCCAGAAATTCAGGATTGGGTTGAAGGTGGTATCCCTTAAGGTTCCTTAGCAATGACTTTTGTCGTTAACAACTTGAAATAATTCGACATTTTTGAAAGAATATGCTGGAAATAATGATCAATATCATTGCATTACAGCGGGGACAAAGGTGTACGAACTTTCGCTGGTATATAAAAAGAAATATTGATGAAAATTTGGGAATTGAAAAATAAAAACGGAATCGGCGCAACTCATCTACCAGATTAACGTGCCCCTCACGTACATAAAAAGAGCACTGGGGAAGAAACCACGATACCCTAGTATGAGCGGTAGGAAGCTAGAGAGCTACTCGAAGTCCCATCCATCTCTCGGTAAAACCCGCACTTAGGCTCACAATATATGTGTGCTTCATATCACAGATTAGATGTGTCCGACGGAAGGTTAAAAATGAAATTTTTAAACCTTTTTAGTACAACAATCGTCTTTCTTTTTCGCTTTATAAGAGCCGAAATCTAAACAATGCTGCATTATTCCTACTGACAATGCTTTCGCAAGATGTAAACTTTTAAACGGTGCTTGCGAATATTGTCGTATCTTACAGTGCAGCATTTAAAACACACGCGCAGTTACTGTGATGTGATATTACGTCACATGAATTGACTACGTTACATATTCCACGTGTTTGTCTTTGAAACGATGTCGTAACTAGTTCTCTCACTAGTTGGCATAGACCAGCAACTTACGAAATAATATTTTTTTCATTTCAGGTATGATTCTTCTGACGATAATTGTTCTGATGAGTCAACGTATTATCCTTCCGCTACCACCTGCACAGATTCATCAGAAGCTAAGGTGAGGAAAAAATAAATATCTGTTAATTATTATAATCAACTTAACCATTTAAATAAGTTTCTTTTAGTTACAAAATCACTTGCAGATACGTTTGTAAGTTTTGAAAAGAGCAAGTACTCGCTTTCTTAATTTTAATAATTAAAAGGAGGACAATTGATCCTGATTTATTTGATGCGCACCAGGCTCGCTGTTTGATATGTTTCTCACGTTTGAAAGGCTGTCACCAGATTCTAGAAAAATATCTCTATTAACACGTTCACAAAAGCTAAAAGTTTAGTTTATTTATATTAACGTCCCGTCTTGAAGCACAAGGGAGCTATTTTGGTATGGGCCTTGTAATTTTGAACCACTGCTGGATGACACCTAAGTCGGCAGCCCGTCTCCAAACATCCGCACCACATCAATGTGAGGAGGTGTGACCCCCTACTTATGAGTTAAGGTGCAGCAATCCCATAGACGTCGGATCTTCAGTGTAATCTGGTTTCGAAACTAGCACCTTCAGGTACCGAACTAGAGACCTTACCAATAGGTTACCGCTGCCTGTCACTAAAGAGATAAGACCTTAGAAACCAGGCAGTCTATCGCACTAAGAAACAAGAGCTCTTTCGAAACAACACTCGAAAAATCAAGCCAGACATATCACCTCTTTCGCCCGAGGTCGAAATTAATCTGACATGTGTTTATAAAGAAAAACCATCCGCAGCGGAAGTGTCTACCCTAGAAATTTTAAAACCAATGCCAATAGTAGTAAAAAGCTTCACAGTGGTTCATCAGTTAACGCGGGTTCCCAACCTTTAACCGTCCGGCCCCAAACCGAGACTTCATCATTAAGCCAAACTGTCTCTTTCAAAGGCTGAAATAACAATAAATTCTCCAAATAATTTGTTACATCTAATTGGAGGTTAACCTTCCAGCGGGCACGCTATAATTTTTTACACGGGTGGACACGTGTCATACTTTTTAGGATACAATAATTTTCTTCATTTTTATTATGGAAGTTGTAAGCTATTTCATAATAGTAATAGGAGATACGTCAGGAAAACAAATCTTTTCATCAAGAGTGATAATTAATTTTAATATTATTTTCAAAATCTAAAATTATTCTGAAATGAAAGAAGGTAATGAGATTTAATAATATTATTTCATGTAAAAGGTATTAAGCAATATATATATAAAAAAGATTATAATACAAACTAAGATTACACAACAAAGATTTTCTTTTTAGTTTATAATCTTTGTCCTTGCATTCGAAGCATTGGAGTTTTGCTAGAGAGTGACACTTACAAGTATGCTATATACTGCACCTACTGCATTTCCAAGATTTTGATGATCGTTTTCTTCCTTCAAACAAATACCCAAGATATTCTTCTGAATGCTAGTGGCTGTTCACTTGCTTTTTTAGGTTGTGATGTATAATTTAGACTTAAAGACATGATGATCAGATTTTTTGGGCTCGAATAGTGAGGTGTTTCTTCATAAGACTCAGCGATAAGTTTCTCCGGCTAAAAAAATTCGTCTAAATGCCGAATTTCTCTACAACACATTTTGAGACACTTATACACACTTTAAGAAATGTAAAGTTTTGTGTCTTATTAAATTCTCTTCATTCTAGGCAAACGACTCTGAGGCACGTAAATTGTGCAAACAAATGGAGGAGATAAACAGAGATCTCAAGGTTTTGCCCCGAAAATTGGATGAAATCGCTGTCCTTCAAAAGCTATTATAAATTAAAGCTTTTGTGATGCAGAAGAAACCCTGGGAAATAATTAGTTTGAATGAATGACTACTATATCTTGGTAAAATATTTAAAAAATATTTTTCTCAATTATGCAAGGTGTTGCTAAAACTAACCAGATTGATAAAAATGTACAGCATTTCTAATCAAATATCCAAAATTAACTGTCTCTTAAAAACGAGCCTCTAGCTTATTAGAAGATGCAAAATCCTTCTCATCTACTTCACTGATATTTTAAAAATTTGCAGTATTTCTTATCAAATAGCCAAATGAATTTTCGCTTTAAATCTAGTCTCTAGATCATTTGAAGAAGCGAATATCCTTCTTATTTCTACTCCAGAAAGTTTTCTACAGTGTTTCTTTTTGTACATTGAAAATGGAAAGTCCCTTAAAATATAGAATACCGTATCACCAACTTAATTAAAGTCATGACGGCAAGTTTTGTTAAACTAACCTAGCAGACAATCTTGAAAACTCTAGTGGTTTTCTGTTTTTCAACATATCATGTGAACTTGATAAATATACCATATAAAAGCGTGAACTATTCTGTCTATCAAATGAATTGCATCCACACGTGGAATATACGTTTAACGATCGTGATATGTATTTTTCGTAAATAATACAAAATATATTTCCATCCAAGAATCGAAATACCAAATGTGATGCCGGGAGCATCGTTTTAAGACTTCCTTCGAAGATTAAGAGGCATTTTGAAAATCTGACAGATCGAAAACACATATAATACTAATCAAATTACAGAATGAAGATAGAGAACTATTAGATTCAGAATGTTCCTCATTGTATAGATTCCAGCCATATGCTTTTGTTAAAAGAAAAGTCGGAGGTTCATATTCTCTTATAATCCAGATCAACACTTAATGAAGCACCAAATTTAGCATATTGAATGAAGTAGGTCTCTTAATCCTCAAGCATTTAAAGATTTGGAATTTTAGAGGTATCATGTACTATGAGTGAAAAGAAAGTCCATATGTTCAGGATTTTTAATATTCCAGTGGAAAACTACCCTTTTTAAATCTAAAATAAGTATTGGTGTCTAATACACTAAGATCAGAGGAGAAAAATTGATAAATACACTATATGGAGAAAGTTTTCTAATTGCCTCAAGAGCTTTGACTATACGTTTGGCTAAAACTATAGTAGGAATATGTAGTAAATCATCCAGATCGAAACAGTCCAGTAAAATTGAGTTAACAGAACGCAGCCCCACGTCCCCGTGCCTGATGCCATGACAGCAACTGAACCGGGTGGATGGACATGGGACAAATTGAGATGACTATGGATTCTCCATGCATTAGCTCCTCATTTATAAATGCGCCAGATAAAAAAATATCTACTCTTCTGGTCAATTCTAGACACTTCACGGAAATGAAGAACATTAAATATTCTTAGTGATGTCAAACTAACAATTTCCGGAAAATTGTGGATACTCGATAAAGTGATATTAATGGAAGAATAATCATCAAATACATTTCATTAAAACTGTCTTATAAAGTCTAGAGCATTTAAAGAATTCCGATAGATTGAATGGCCTGCAAGTAACGCTAATTTAATAGGCTGGATGAACAATGTCTTGTAAATTCCGGACTAAGATATCCTTCCGATTGATCTAGTCCTCACAAAAACGCATCTTCACATGTATATCGATTGAAAGAAGTCTGAAAATCCAGAAGAACCATGTCCTCCTGATGGAACAAATGTACTCGAGCGCATCTCCTTATATAGACATCGAATGAAAACTGTGTCAAAATCCTGCAGAGTCATTGCTTCCCAATAGATCAGATCTACTCGAGGAAGCTTCCTGACTTTCTTTTCGAATGAAGGCAGTTTCAAAGTCAAGAAGAGTCATGGCCTCCCGATGGATAAAATATACGCGATGGCATCTCCTGACGTAGATATCAAATGAAGGAACTCTGAAAATTCAGAAGAGTCATTACCTTCCATGGATCAAATGTTCAAAAGGATACATCCTCGTATAAACATTAGATGAAGACAGTCTGAATATTCTGAAGAGGCACCGACTCCAATGGATCAAATCTACACTCATTCACTTCCTCAGGAACACATCGAAGGTATGCAGTCTCAATATCCGAATGAACTATGGACTGACATTTCATCGAATCCAATTGTATTTTTCTTGTTGAATATATTCAAAGGAGACGGTTTCTCAAACAGCAAAATGCAACCTAAACGAGGAATTCTCATTAAGATAACTTCAACGATGATAGCATAAATTTCATGACAACCCTGTCTTCCATACAGATTATTTTGACACTAATTGTTCTTCGCAACTGCATCGAATGAAGAAATTTGGCAATTTCCTCAACATTTTTGAGTACTTGATTGGCGACGCTGACTGCCTGAAACAAGGCCAATTTCTCATTCCAACAAGAATAATTCTCAAATACCCGCATTGAAGCCCTTCTAGAAAAATTCAAAGCAACACTGATCTTCCAATGGACACATTTTTCGAACTTCAATAAAGTTCTATTTCTCGCATCATTTTTCTTTGTAGATTAAATCTATTGGTCTTAATTTCTTTATTTATATTTAAAAGTATATTTAAATATTTGAATAGTCTGAAATTCGAATGTAGATTATTTGTGCATGTTTTCTATGCCATATTTCAGTTCATTACTCTGCTAATTTCTCATACCAAGATTAGCAGAAAATTTTATAATATCATTTGCAATTTTTATGGACGAGTTTTCTGGTTTTTTTTTATTTACGGAAATGTAGTTATTCCGTTGCACCGACGTACGTACGGTAAAATGCTTCTGCAAATAAATGCGGGGAATATACAAAATTTCAACACTCTGTCTGGATAAGTGATTTTATAATTAAAATAGAGATTTTTTTATGTTAAGGATTAACAATACTTTAAAATTATTGACTTTGATTTTTCTGCTTCTGTAGCTCTCAATGTTTACTTAAAAAATAGCTTCTTTATATCGGCAGGTTGCCATAAGTGTTCTTATCGCTGTTTTCGGCGACTTCTTATGTTTGCTTAAAGGTTAAATTTTTAACCAAAAGACTTAGATTATCACTGGCGGTTAAATTTTAATGCAGTATTCAAATGAATTTCTGATTGCTTATCACTGAAAACGGAAGTGGATCCTGGGTGCGGAAGTTCTGTGACCCCAAAGAGTTTATGTAATTGATTGCATTTTTTTCACTCTTGCACAGAAAACTACATTCATTTTGGAGCAACATAGGAAGGTCGATATTTTAGGGAATAGTTCTCGTTTATATAAATGAGGCGACAAACTGTATATGCGAATTTTAAGTCCTTCTTGGTCGATGTTGCATATCATACGTTAGCCTCTTTTCGGCACGTATGCTATTTAAATCCGCAATAAATGTATCAGTTAATTTTAAATTCAAAAATTACCTGTCCACGCTTAAATGTCTCATGTATCCTTTAAAAATGTAAATAGATTGAAATTATAAATATATCAAATCGATGGTGGCATCTAATTGGGAGGTTAAATAAAAACATAAGGAAAGGGGATAAATTCAGTGACTGCCCTTAATGTGACTACTTCGAGACTTCAGAATTTTGATAAAATTAACTGATTGATAACGATAATCGAATAGGATAAACTCAACTAAAATTTTTAAATTCAAGTTAAAAGAAAAAAGCCCACTTGCCTCAGTACTATCTATAATTTATTTCAAAAATAACAATTTTTAAAAAACATAAGAAAGGTCCGTGCCGTAGATTTTTCGCGAAAAGATCGTGATAAACAAGTGTTTCGTATTAATATGTAATTTATTTATCAATCTATTTAATACAATATTTACACAGAGTAGAATAATGGTTCAAGAAAAGATAAATCACATGCTACAACATGCCCTTGCAACATGCGATAAACTTGTGATTTAGATATTATGTAACCATTATACTACTCTGCGTAAATAGTATATTAAAGAGATTGATAATTAAATTACATATTAATACAAATTACTTGTCTTGTGATTTTACCCAACTTTTTCAAGAAAACTCTACGGACCCGAACTGCGTGTTTCTAATGCTTTATTTAGAGTAGCTTTTGATGGCGACATCTGTTGACAGTATATTGAACAACATTTTGCGTATGCGCAGTAAAACATTATTTACTGCCAGTACTCATATTTCCGGTAATATTCTAATTTTTTAATTCAAATTTTAATATAATATTAATTTTACGTATTGTCAAGTATTTTATAATTTCGCACAATTCGAAAGTAAACTCTGCATGTTATGATAAAAAAAACATGAGAAGTTTGAAATTGTCAATTTAATACCGATTTTTACTTATAATCTGATAAATATTTTTATTTTCTCACTTTGCGTCCTAGTAATACTCCTCAAACTCTTTAAAATGACACCAAAATCAACCTCTTTGCTAAGCGCGTTCCGCGCTACACGTATTTATAACCTTATATAATGCTAATTCATAACAATCCGGCGCATGCGCCTACACCTGTATGATGACGTCAAAGGCAAAACAAATACTAAGCAACAAACTCTTACAAACATGATCTATCCGTTGTGGGGATCAACCATTCTTTTTCGCATTATTAGTCTCGTAGTTATTAACGATTCAAATCTAACGGTATTTTGTAATGCAAGAAAGTTTGACCGACTACCACTGTAACGAGTGGAAAGACGATTTCACGTCAAAATCATAAATTGTTGCTTGTCGACAATATTATCCCTGAAAAGTTTACTTATACATTGTTTGAACTCGTATTGTTTTTTTAAATTTCTTCAAGGATGCTGCAGGCTGTGTTTAAAAATATCAAGTGCGTGCCTTATTTCGGCGTTCTTTTGAGTGTTTTCTTGAACATATTCGGTGCCTTCGGAATCATCAACCTTTTTTACCTGGTCTTACTCACAAACATCTTAGCAAAATTCGAAATCTGTCAGCGTGACAGCTACTATAATGTCCTCGAAAGGGAACAACCACTCTAAATACTCTTCCTTTAGCACACATTCAAGTAATTAAGCGACAATTGGATGTTTTTCATCAAATGTTTCACAGAAGCCTCCATGGGCAGAGTAGTTTCTATCGCTTTAGCCGATATCCGATTCCAGGAACTTTCTAAAAATTCTTGGCATGCTTTGTGGTGACAATGGGAAATTTGAGCTCCAGAATTTTCATGGAATGTGGAGCGAGAAATTCCACGAAAGTAAATCTTTAACGCTGGTTGAAAATAAAAAATCGGATGATTCTTTACTTCAAAAATGATAACATTAAACGTTATACTCATCACACTAAACGAATATTTTTATTTAATTTGAATACGTCGGTTCGGGAACACAGTTGTACGATAATATAAAGCGAATAATAACATTAACCGATAATTAAGCGGCGTCCCTTGCATCCTCACTTATCTTACAGGGACACTGGCCATCAGATCTACAAAATTCGGGATGTATCCGCTAGCTCACATAAAGCAAATTTACGACTACTTTTTTTCAGCTTCAATCATATCTTCAGAACGCCTGTAAAGTAGGGAGTTCTTATTAAGAGATATTTTCCTAATATGATATGCTCGCATATCTTATACGCATGGAGCCATCACCTTCTAAATGTCTTTGAGCTTCAGATCACTTTAGCCACTGTACACATAATCTATATTTTAGTAAGAAAATCTATGCTCCATCAACAAATATGGCGGTACGATATGTCTAAAAATTTGGAGAGCTATTTTTGACTGCTATTTTGACATTCATGTTCCTTTCAACATCTTTTCCCTCTTCGAATAATTATTATTATAAAAAGTGACATAGTCATGAGCCATTTTATAAACTCTTTTACTTTGTCTTTGACCAGTTTGACAATATTTCCGAAAGCATGGCGTTAACCAATCTAAGACGCACGAAATGACTAATACGAGATCTCATATTTCATTGAAACTTCTTCCGTGAAGGGACAAAAATTAATGCAATGTTACGGAGAAGAAAATTAAAGTTACCGATATTTAGAAAAAAATGACCAGAGGCTGTCTTTTCAAACAGCCGTTTATGTTAAAGGCGTAGGAGTACTTTACTCGCGTGACTGTTTTGTTTCTCGTAAGTTTTTAAGTTAAAGTAAAAGATTTTTTGTAACTTCTGTTGTTACCCTTTAACTCTAAAATTAAACATTACCTATGATTTTAACATATGTAGTTACCGAGACGTAGGGGATCTTCCATACCAAGTTTTGTGGCGTTTTGGCGTGTGAATCAATTTCCTTCCTGAGACCCCAATGGGTGGAACGTAGTCCTACATTAAAATACCAATAGGAAAAGATAAGATTCTAGCCAAAAAATATGGCGACGATGAACCTCCTCTACAGTATTCAGCTATTTTTTATGACGAGATTGTTCCTGAATGCATGCTTTTCTCAGCTTGATTTTCTGAGGGCACTCAAAGAAAGAATTGGTCAATATTCAAGCAATGTTCACAGCGGAAACATTAGGTTTGTGGTAAAGTCAATGATTCGGAGTTTTGTGCATTTTTATTCATGATATTTTTACTATTATAAGTGTTAAAACGAATCTGATGATTGTTAAACTTGTTCTGACATGTTTTTATCTCGATTTCTTTTTTTTATTATGTCTGAATTGATCAATATATTAATTTGAAATTCACTAGAACACTTCATTTCAATAAATATTGAAATTCGGCAACTTACATTGTTTAAGAGCCCATTAAGAGTAGAAAAGACAAGTATTATATATTACATTTCTGTATAAAATATATTTTTTAGAATTTTCAAAAATCTGTGTCCTTCATCTCCCCCTTGAGAGTATGAGGGCACAGTATGAGACATATTAAGAAAATTTTGTGTAGCCAATCAAAAACGTTTAAAAGTGCCAAAAATTTTAGAAGTGTTGGTGCACAGGAAAAGATGAGTATGCCATAGTAAACATGGCAATCAGTGATAATTCAGAATTTTTCTGGGTTATTTTATTAATGTAGCAAAAATGACGATGGATTTAAAGTGTTGCAACCCGAAAAGAAAAAAGGACAAAAACCCCATAAAAATTAGTCCAATTCATAATATATCACAGTTTCACACGGAAAACAAACAAAGAGGAGTGCCATATTTCGATGTTAAGAAATATAATTTAGGCGGAATTTAACGTTCAAGGAGGTAGCAAGCCTGTAATACTGTAAATATTAATAATGCAATGCAAGATGTTTCAATCCTCGTGTTTCGACCTTTTAATCTTTTAGTTGTGTTTGCCTTTCTTAAATGTTTAATGCAAAATATAGTGAGCAGTTCCTTAAAAGAAAGATAGCGGCATAATATAAAGTTAACGAAATAACACAAAGTACCTTAAAGAAAGGAAAATATGCGTCGATATGTGATGAAAACTCTTCAAGAAACATATGCAGTATTTTCAAGTGACAACTGATCTAAACAAGTGATTCTCTGTCTCTATGTATTTTGGGACCACCAATCCATTTCAGTTTTAATCTGATTCGTACACACCAGGGATGATTGGGGGTTCGACGGAGCGCGTGGACTCAGGGTCCATAATCTCCGGGACTGACAGTTAAATACCAGTGGGCCTATCTAGAAAAAACTAAAATATACATTAATAGGAGGGTTTCTGAAAGGGAAAATAATGATTAATGTCATTGTAAAACTCACACATGCATCCATGCACCCAACTCATTCTCACAACCTTTCATGCTTACCTGTCACACACACAAAAAGAAAAGAATAATAAAAAAAAAAGGGGGAACGATGAAAGATTTAATAATTAAAGTAAATAAAACTTGGGAGAGGTGGAATTCCTTACGATTATCGTCTGGTGTAGGTCACACTACATGCCTGCCTCGTTGGTGGTTGTCCGGGGTCTTGTGGTCTTGGCGACATTTCCATATTAGTCCTTAAAAGGACTGGTTATGCCTGATTGTATCTGATTCGTACTAGATCCTTCTTATGTATCCTTAAAATAATACATATAGTCCGACCACGGATTCCGAGAGTGTCGCATTTGGACGATTTTACACCGGAAAGAGGTGTCAGACAATGAGTGCATTTCCGGTGTTCTTTGTTAGATCACGCTTAGTAAAATGTAAACATCACCCTTCCATTCTTCATTCCCCCCCCCTATTTTGATGAAAATAACTCCGCCCGGCGCATGCGCAAGAGCGCGGAATGCTTCCGAATCCGTTTCTATACAATATTAGGGTATTTTTTGTTTTCATTAAACTCATTTTATCTCTTTTTTTGCATCCAGTGTTGTTTCTTAGATCTGCCGAAAGTTAATTCAAATCTTGCATATCTTAGACATGTATTTTTTCTAATTCTTGTTTGAAGAAAAATTTCTTTTGAAGGGATATAATTTTTTTTATGTTTTTTAAAGCTTGCCCTTCTCCTTTACATGTAATTTTAAATCCCTTCTCTCTGTTAAGGGCAGGTCTTGTATGCCAAAAATCACTCATATGAAAACATAGGAAAAAGAGAAGAATGATTGAGAAAAGAAAAGCGTCGAAATTGCAAGCCAGGAAAATTAAAACTTTACGTTGGGTTTAGAGGGTCAATTCAATGAATAATTTAGTATTATGATAGTTACCATTAATATAATTTAACAAAAGATATTAAAAATTAAAAATCAATTAAACTTTGGTACTAGACAGAATGGCGCATATGCAGCATCTTCCAATAGAATACAAATGCAGATAATAGAATACAAAAAAGAAAAAGAAAGAAAAAATACAGAAGAAGTAAACAATGGCGATAACAATACGCCTTTTTGCTCACCCAACGCATGAGCATCCAGTGATTGCATCAACTAAATTGCCCTACAATTAACCAACAAATTACTATAGAGTTAAACAACAAAAAAATCGTGCTATAATAATTAAAATAATTACAACACATAAAAGAAAGACAATTAGAGTATAAAAGAAAAAGCAATTAAAATGGAAGAAATGGAAGAGAACTCGAATGGTGAACTTTTTCAAAGACCACTCGCCATCGGAGTTATAATATGGATAAATTTTCTGTCAAGGGCACGACTACATAGTCAAAATTATACCCCCCGTGGCCTGAATTTATCTATGAACTATATTAAAGGAAAAAAATCTCTTCAGAAAAAAAAACTTATTAATGTCCTTTACAACAAATCCAATAGAAAGACTAGAAAACGTAAATATTTACCTTCTGCCGATATAGAAGCAAGAATGACGCATCGAGATCGAGAAAACAGACAAGAATGAAGGAAGTAAGGGTCTAGAGACTAGCATATCTAGCTCCATCTATGTAGAAAAATTCGAATCAATTAACAGAAGAATAATAACTATTCAAACTATTTTAAATAAGTTATTATCGTTAAAGAAATTATTTGGGTAACCGTTATCTTTTAAATTATTCTTTAAATTATCTAAAGCTTTAACAAAAGTTGAATGGTTATTACAAATATTTTTTGTTCTATTAATTTGACAATAAAAGGAATTTAAAATTTTAGATTGATGATTTGTTTGAAAATCACAAAGTGTTATAAATAGCCTTAAAATTAAATTCTTTTCTTTTATCGTAAATACCAATAGAGACACCTGAATTCAAACTTTCAATTTCCAGATCCAAAAAATTGCATTTATTCAATTCATTATTAGTTTTGTTTAATTGAAGCTCTTCTGGATAGCAATTATAAATGGAGTTAAAATTAGTACAATTAAACACTAAAAGGTCATCAATATAACGATAACCAAAAATCAGTTCATTTGTAATTAGTTCTCTCTCAAATGAGTGAAGAAAAATATTAGCTAAAGCACTAGGAAAATAACAACTCATAGGAATTCCCAAAAACTGCTTATAATAGTTAATTCCAACAAAGAGATAATTTTCACAAATATTAACTCTGCAACTTGCTAACCATTTATTTTTATCTATTAAATCAGTATTAAGGTATAAATGATATAAATTCTAACAGGTTTCAATTAATTTATTATGCTGGAGGCTAATAAAAAATATTTTCAAAATCAATTGTATTAATGTTATATGATTTATTTTTTTAAGAGAATTCAAAATTTTAGCGTTACTATCAATAATGAAGTTTTCTTCTTCTTTGATTTTATTAAGAATAATTTTTTAGAGTTTTAAAGAAAAATTTACCAAAATGATAATTTTAACTGCCAGTGCTACAAGTAACAAATCTGAATTTAATGGATTTTTATGAAATTTAATAGTAGGGAAAAGGTAAGGATAATTTAAATTACTGGTTTTAATTTTAGTTTTTTTAGAGAGTGCCATCATTCTTTTATCCAGTTCTTTTTTGCCAAATTTGATTAGTTGATATGTTTTATTTGAATTATATTCAGTAAGAGTAATTTCCTTAAAGTGCAATTTACACATTATGTAAAAATTATTTCCTGCTTTGGCAACTGTGGTAACAATAAATTTACTTTTTATATAATCAATTTCTTATTCAATATGCTTGTTGAAGAAGATACCTCTATTAATAATTTTACACTTATTTTTGTATATTATATTTTTGGTCTCCATTAAAATGCGCTGTTTCCATTCTTCAAATCCTTTAATAGGCCAATATGATATTTCCTGGCAATATTTTCAATGAAAATATCCAAGTCTCTATTAATGGAATTAACCACCCTTATTTGGCTAACTTTATTTCTTAACTTAAATTTAGTTCCTTTTATGATAATATCTCTAAGAGATTTAGATTTAACTATATATGATTTAACTATAACCTTCTTCTTCTTTTAATGTTCAATTTTATTTATTCTTTATTAATTATAACCTTTATTTTTGTTATTATTTCTTTTTAATTATTAATTTTTTATGAAAAGCAGTGTTCTGCAGCCCAAGAGACTTAAAAAAAACCTGTTCAATATATTTATTATTATTTAAGATTAGTGTTAAATAGATTAGTATTTTATATTATAGAGAAGGAAAATATTAATCATTTGGCAAATAAATTTTTGATTATCAAGATAAAAATAAGATGATACATTAGCATGTGTGTATTATGTAATTAATTAATTTTTTTTCAATCTCTTGAGAAAAAAAGCTTCTTATGCACCAACGAGTACAACACAAGGCTTACAGAAGTAAGTAAAGGACTAAAAAAAATGGTTGAAGGAAGCTTCCAATTAAATTATACAAATGCAAATTCCAAACAGAAAAGGGGGAAGAGAGAAAAAAGAAAGAAATATACAATAAATTAGTCACATCCACAGGAACACATGAATGGTATTAATCAATGAAGTGAATAAACAAGGGGAATATGTGCCGAAACATAATAAAAAAATTTAAAAAAGTTATAAATGCAAAATAACTGGTCACATATACACAACAACAACAAAAATGGATAATAACGAGAAATGGAGTAAAAGCTGTACAATGTGGGAAAAATGAAAAAATATTAAAGCATTCAAAAATCAAATAAAAGCACACAAATACACAAAATATCACACAACATATAGAACACACAAATTTCGAATAGTTAACAAAACAAAAGGGTCTGATCCAAATATAATTGAGAGAAAAAAATGAATTCCAAAAATTGAAAAATAAAAATAAATAAACAAAAGCTATAAGAAAAAAAAAGGAAATGCCAGCAAAACACATACAAAGTTTATATTCTATATAATGTGAGGAAATATATATATATATATATATATGATGTCGATAATTTCCCAAAATGATGCAAAAACAAGTTTTGTTCTGGACTAAAGTAGAGAAAGATGGAGTCCATGCTAAATTGTTCTTCTTACTGCTGATGAGTAAACATCTAGCAGGAGTGAATTTAGAGCAAGAAAGTATTAAGTGATTAACATCTTGAATCTCCCCACTAAAGCAGGAACACAAGTCTGTACGAGATAGATTGAAGCGTCTTAGATAGGCTTTAAAGTTTCCATGTCGAGTGGGAAATTGAGTAATTCTGAAATTAGGGACGAAATGGATGGCTTTCAAACGTCCATGAATGGAAGGAAAAAAAGATTCTTTGATGGACTTCGCATTGTGACAAATTTGATAAAGGCTATCCCCCCCCATTGAGAAATAACATGTTTCTTGAAAACACTTTTGTAAAAGGATTTTGGTACAGCCTTCTTGATGAAATCAATTAGTTTAGTAGCCTATTTTTCATGCCAATCAGCACGTTCATTGCATAAATTCCTATTTGACCTCGAACAAAAGAGAAGGCTTGTACACCTCTGCCTGAGGGAAACTCAGGTTGGTTTGAGTTTTTACAATGCGTCGGTTTGGAGAAGAATTACAATTTAAGGCATATAAAGAAGAAAGAGAGTCACTGCAAATTAAGAAATTTGATGAAAGGTTTTCGTTAGTGCGAATCCAATTGACAGTTTGGGCAATACAGAGCAATTCAGCCTGGAAAACACTGCATTCGTCTCTTATTCTAAATTGATGGTCTTGGAAAACTACAAACGCAAGACCAACCTTGCTGTTGATTTTACTGCCATCTGTGAAGCACACGACAGGAAATTTGTCTTCAATATTTTTGCAGTAACCAACTAAATTAATAGGAGACCGTTCAGAAGGGTGAGGTATCTTAAAAACAGGCAAGCAGACGTCTTGGTTATTGGCGATACAGGTCTTCGTCGCAATCTTGAAATCCCTATTATGAACAATAAAGATGTCAATAGGAGGAAAACCCAAGATTGCAAAAACAGCTTCATAGGATATCGTACGATACCCAGAAATAACTCGGATGAGAATTCTTCTCTGCATTTTCCGTAAAAGCCGGCAATTAATTTTCTTTTTCGAAGCAGTGCCGCAGATTTGTGAACCATAACAAATAAAATGAGCAATACCTTGTTCGTAGATGAGCAATGTTACGCTGTACTTGAGTCCAAAAGTATTTCTGGCAACATCATTTAGCCCTAAAAGAATATTTTCACATTTTTTAGATAAATAGAAAATATGTTGCTCCAACAACATTTGCTATCAAGGATAACGCCTAGGTATTTTAATTCCTTCACGAAACAAAGGGGAATTCCATTAATAATTTCTTGGATTTTAATAAGTATTTATTGCAAAGCGATAAAATTTTGAAAGGTAATTTTTAAATAATCGTACGATTGAATTTAATTTTTTAATTGGTGAACTTTTTATTTTCAGTCAAACTAAATACAAAACTTCTCAAATTCTAAACATTCTGATGTCTATATAAAGTAACATTTTCTACAGAAAAGGAAACAATTTTTGACAGAAAGTTCGAGCAATCGTAATAAAATCATCAAATAGCTTACCTGCAAATTTTTTCTAGTTCTTTTTATGTAAAACTCTTTAAATGGGGAAATCGAAGATAATTGAAACTGAAGCAAGATAATGCAGCAGACAACCTTGAGACAGTCGAAAACTAAAATATTTGAAAAAAAAAACCCACACTAAAATACCAACTTGTGGTCTCCATTGCAAAAAGTCCCCCTTAAATAGGTCATATGTTTTATTTTAAGCAAAATTCTAAAGACTTTTTTAAAATTTTGGTTTGCAATAATTAACAAACTCAAGCTGCATAAGCAATGTATTTAAAATGAAATTAAAGTGAAGACGGAAATAAACAGGATTAAAGTGAGAGGAAAGAGATTTTATTTTTTGCATCAATCAATACTTTATTTCCTGTAAATACTCCTTGAAAGTGTTTTCAAACTTATAATATATGTCAGAGTATTTTTGTTTGTTTCTCTTATTTCAAGAAACTTCATTCAGAAATAAAGAATTTTAATGAAGTTAATTTCTCACCTTCGGTGAAATTTGATTTAAAATTTACGAAATCATCCATGTATTTGCCTTTGCTGTCACATTCTTCATTAATTAATTCATTTTCAAATGCATTTTTTGAGTCAAATTAATTAGAAATATTGATACATCTTGTAGAATATATGACATTCTAATTTCATTTCACTTAGATATTTTCGACTTAATATTGCATTAAATGCTAAAAGAAATAGAAATATTCTTTCATTTACATTCAAATACATTTTGTTGTCAAGAATATGCGCATTAAATCAAAGTCTTAAAAGAATCTAGTGTTAATAGAAATTCTTTAATCAAATGGAATTTTAATCGCAATTATAATACATTATCTCTTTTAATGAATTCTTAGGATTTTTTTTCTTTTGATGCTCATTACGATTTCATTTCTTTATAGAAATTTCAACGCTTTTGCGATTTTTCCCCACCGTGTATATTTTTGATGAAAAATTATTTTCTACTTTTTAATACAGTTATAAAAGCATGTTTAAAAAGTTGTTCATTTGTATAATTTTTAATATATTTCATAATTAGTTATTTTAAATATTATGGAATCTTCAAATAAATTATTTCCCAAATTCGAGACGAGATAATGCGGGAACGTCCGAGCTCCTCTATTAAAGATAAAGAAAATTAATTTCCCCCCTCAAAAACCACAATGATAGCTGACATTGTCCGAATTGTAAGAAACCTCCCCTCTTCCCCAAACACATCGGGGAGAGCCACTCTAACGAAGAAAGCACGCGCCGCGGGTGTGAAATCAATCTCACTTAACGAAAGGTGGTGGAAATTTTAGAGTGACATTCGGACGTTTCGGACGGCTATCATCTTTTGCTTGAAGGGACGTATGGGACAGTCCCGTATCGACAGAGATAAGTTCTGAACGTATGAGAACATGATACTATCATCGGAAATATACAATTGAAAATGTTTTTGAAATGAAAAGATTACAAAGTTCCACCATTAAAAACATGAAACAAGTTTAGTTGAAAAAAAGCGTATAAAAATTAATGAAAGAAAAATAAAATGATTAAGTCAT
Organism: Araneus ventricosus; assembly: GCA_013235015.1. Taxonomy (NCBI): domain Eukaryota; kingdom Metazoa; phylum Arthropoda; class Arachnida; order Araneae; family Araneidae; genus Araneus; species Araneus ventricosus. The sequence goes on along the minus strand of BGPR01008873.1, from coordinate 20,959 downwards.
AATATAATAAATTCATAATATTTAAATATATATGTAAGCATTTTTGAAGTTTTAAATTTCATTGTGTCATCTTGGCTTTGAAATTCCTTCTTAAAATTTTTTTATTCACGGAAAAAAATTCTTGTCTTTGAAATTCTTGTTTAAAATTTTATTATTTACAGAAAAAATTCACTTTTGATTAGTGGTAAACGACTTACAATAATTTAGAAGCTAATCCTGTTTTCGCATTTGTTTGTGCTTAAAACTAAGCAATACTGCAATTTTTTTAATATTGCTTGGATATTAATCTTTCAAAAAGAGCAGTTATCATGCATCAGAAAGTGATGGTAATTAATTGAATTTTGAATTTCATTTTATTTGATATTATCCAGAATCTAATCCATAAATCTTTTGTGTTACAGAATCTAAGATATCAAGCTGAATAAAATCCGAAATAAGCTTTGAATTTTCTGCACATAAGCACTAAGTAAAGCAATATTCTAAATCGATTGCGAAACTCTAGGGTCTAGTTCAGTCTCATATACCACTAAACATTCGATGCCATAAAGCTAATTGGAATAGTACTGTGTGTCTCAAATGATTTCAAAATATTTGTCAAACTGGAATTATGATTAGGTCAACGTTGGTCATAATCAAATATCTGTTCTAGCTCTGCCTTTCATACAAATACAAATCGAATTAGGAGCCATATTAGCCATCTGCTCTCCTATTTGAAACATATTCATTGGTAGGACTTGCTTTCTTCATGGAATGTGTTGGTTAATGTCACATTTTTTAAAAACAATGAAAGTGAAGTATTTGCCTACTTCGTTCAGATAATTGCGTCCTGTCCTGGCATGTACAACAAAAGTAAACAAAGAGCTTAATCAGCAGTAGAAGTAACTACAGCTATTTTCTTGCGTAATTAATTCATTTTGTTTCTGTTTTTCTTCAGAACTTTAAATACGTGCTAATTATTCGTGTTTTATGTACTCTAATAGTACAGAATTCTGGATATGCTTTCAGAAAGTTAGAGCTAAAAGCAAAGAATGGTAATACTAACAAAATTATACATTCTTTAAAAATAAAACATTGAAAAATATTTGTATGCATTTGTATAAATGTATGTTATAATTTAGACTTCGTAATGTAACTACTAACTTCCTGAATTATCCAAAATTTATATAGATTTATTTCTCGAATATTTCAATAACTTTAACTCTTAAGTAATTTGTTTTAAGTTATACTGGTACACAAAAATGATGTTAAACTGTTTATTAACATGTTATGACAGATTAATTGTTTGTTTAAATACAGGGTTTATTGTTAATAATGTTTTATAACAAGATAATCTGGAGCTTCTAAGACTGCTTTAGCATTTCACAGAAGTATATCTGACAAATTATAATGAAATGCACGGAAAACATCCCAGGAACAAATTTAATGTTTAAACATTCTTATTAAATAAATTTTGCGTGTAATTTTGTTACTGAGGTATCTTATAAAATTCAACCAGCCTAAAATAACATCGGAAAATAAATTCTTCCTGCAACTATTGAAGTTTAAGGAAGAAAAAATTCGAAGTTGTAACTTGTTACAGAATCTTTTAAGGTTTAGTAAAAGTTGCAATTCAATTTCTGATTACTTTATAAAGAAAATTACCCTTACTGGAAGATATACGTCTAAATTCTTTCTAATTGAGCGTATGCAATGGCCTTATGCATGTTAAGAAGAAAGGAGTAGTTATAGGAAGGTGTATAAGTAATTTATGCTATGTAAGAAGTTGTTAAGGTGTTCCGGTGAATATTTCTATGAGTGTGATGTTTCGATGCGTTTATGAATGAACATTAGACAATTTTATCATATAATTTATTTACTTTACACTAATTACTCTAATGAAACTTTAAACCGATTTTGAGATAAACCGTGGCATCAGATTATCTTACAATTTCCTATTGATGAACTTACTTTACCTAACTATAGTTTAGGTGACTGATAAAACAAATTACACCTAAAATGTTTGATCACGGTTTCTTCAAAAACAACGGGGTTACCATTAGCTGTGTTTCACCATTTGTAATTTCTTGATGATGAAGAAGGGAAGTTTGAATGTCGCTTTGTTTTTGTAACCGCGCCCGTTATCGTGAATAATTTGAGTAGGAATTACCAGATGATGGGTCGTTTTGTGCATTTCTGAAGTTTACCCAAATGCCTCGAAATTCTTCAGTAATGTTTGGATGAATATTTCGTCATCGATTTTGATCTTTGCATTTGGTAATTATAAGCGGTACCAGAATATTATAGCTAAGTGAAACCAAACACCAAAAGAAGGAAGAATGTTTCTTTAGAAAAAGCATGCATATATGTTAGTCACAAAGGAAAATTTCTATTGAAATGGGATTTATTGGAATTTTCTTTTGAAAATGTGATTTTTGGTGAAGGCTTGATATATTATACGGCGTGCGCTGTGTTTTTAGCCTCCGCACCTCTACCTGCTTTCTTAAATCTATTTACTTACATTATTAACCTGCTACTCCACTTATAAATCTATTTCACCACAAAGTATCTACTAAACTACAAACAAAGCACTATTTACATTTTCGTGAGAAAATTACTACTTGAACATTTACGTTGCTAAATGAATTATTTTATTGAAGTTGCTTATAAGAGTTTGAAAACATCCATTTTTAAAATCGATGGTCAAACTTCGAAGAAAAATTTATTGTAATTTTTAATATTTTAGAAGCATTTAAAAATATTTAAACTGGAAATATAAGAACTTAAAAACGAAAATTAATTATTGTCGACCCCAGCTAAATACCACCAGAGGTCTCCGCCATCACTCTGAATATCAAATTGGGCAGAAACAAGACAAAAGGGAAGAGAGATCGAAAAATGATGAGACATCCCGGTTACAAGATGAAAAACTAATTAATAATTGTATATAGCCTCATCGTAAATATCTTCCTAAATATTGTAATCATGTAACATTGTTTAGCATAAGTTAATATTGTAATGTTGTTGAACGATCGAGTAATCATTTTATGGAAATTTATTTTATTAATGTTGTCTATATTATTTGCTCTTTATAAAAATCGATTTCAAAATCCAGTTTCCAAGTTAACGAAAGCTTTTGAAATTTTAATCATAAATCGTTCAACAACATTACAATTGTTTGACAACATTACATTTTGAAATTTTAATCATATAATCAATAATTTATTCCGGAAAATTTAAAACCGTAAATAAATGCATTCATTAAAAGAATTTATTTAAAACCGTAAAAAGAAGATTTTGAGAAAGCTCCAAATTGAGCTAAAATTACTATAACTGTTTGTAAAATTTAACGTCTGCATTTAATGTTTCTCATATTATAGAGGGACGAGACTCAAGTTTGTGTGTAGTGCTGCTGAAGAATCCATTCAATTTTAGGAACCATTTTTTATTGGGCTACTTTCCACAGCACAGAACATTAAAGTTACAACACACAAGACAAAACAGAGAACAACATCACGAGACAAGCACACAGACAAGAATGACAGAGAGGCATCATGGGGAAAGATGGCTCCAGTGGCGCCACCTACCATAGAAAGGAGAAGGCAGCTGATTGTAACCGCTACAATATTAAAATTCATCCTTTTATTAACATTTCGTTACGATATGATTCTTTTTTCTTCTACGGTTTTTTGGGATCTTAAGATATTAATATCAGATATCTCTCTGATTCTCGAATATCTATTTTATCTAGCTGTATCAACGTCTTTAAAACATATAATAGTGATTTCAATTCTAGTGACTTGATTAAGTTTTGTAACACATATACATCAAATATGCAGAAAAAAGATAAATAAAAAATTAGAAAACTAAAACCCGGAAAAAAATTAAAGCATTGCATTTTGAAAGAGAACAAGATATTCTATTCAAATGTGATAAATTTTTGCGTCGGAAGGTTACTTCTTTACATTTACTTCTTTAATATATCCCAATAGCACAAGGTGTTCTAAAATATTGTTACGATATTGTACATAATTCAGAATCTTGAGCAATATCGTGGAGATACCGTATAATATCTTGTGCTAATAGGGATAGTAGTAATTTTGGGATTTAAGTACAATTATAAAGAGTGTTGCAGAAAAGTAAATAAAGTAGTATTTTAAGTAAAGTAAAAGGAGAAAAGTAAATAAAATAGTGTAAAGGTAAATAAAGTAATGCTGTACACAACATAATAATGCATATTTTACTTTATTTCTAAATTAAATGTTTTGATATCTAGATCTTATGTCAAATTTATATAAAAACCGATTCATTTCATATCTATTAATAAAAGACAAAATGATTTTGATCAAACAATCAGCAGTTAAGTTTACATTCCAACATCTTATTTTTGTTGCTTTCAACTGACATTTTATTAAAAATCTCTCTATTTCATTTTTATGTGTATTTAAAAATGAAAGATACTGTTATACAAAAGTTATCTGCAGTGCAATCTATTGTAAAAATGTAAAGGATTTAAATGGGATGTGTTATCTGTTTCATCTATATTTTACTAGGAATTTATCTAAGTCAGTGTCACCAATTATTTCAAAAATGTAACTTCAAAAATTCAAAAATATAATTTTCAATAAAATTTGAAATTTAATTTGAGATACATCATACGAGTTTCATGCAGCGAAATAAAAAACATCTGGAGTTTCCCGGAACTGTATATTCGACTGATAAGAGAAAAGCAAAATAAACCATAAAGTACTATTTTAAATGTATCTTTCAAAAAGCACTCAATATTTTGCTTATAATTTGCAATTTTTACAGGGAAAATCTTGAGCTGTTAAATTTTCAAATAAGCCCAGAGGCAATTTATCTCGACTTGAATCAAACTGTAGCATTCTAAAATTGCTTATAATTAAACTACTATATCGCAATATATGAGCAACATTAAAATTTTACATAATTTATTTCGTTATTAAGGAAAGAAATAACTTAAAAATGAAAGCGGGAAACAAAAATCAACATTCTGAGTAATACAAGAATCAGAAATGTATAACATTGGCAACTAGAGTTTCAAAAATAGGCCCTCTTAGATTCAGTGAAATATTACTAAGAATTACCATTTCATCCTACGACGTCAACAAAATATTTTCAACCCCGAAGTCATTGCCAACTCACTTCAGAATTAATGAACAGCAATTAAGATTAAATTTTCATCGTAAGAAGCATGCGGCCTCATTGGCGAGAGGCAGGAGTGACTATAAAGCTTAAATTTACAGTTTGCTATTAAGTCCACTGAACAGTTACAAATTATCTGCTATAAATCTGCCTCTAAGCCACATTCTTTGGGTACCATGGAGCTCACGTTGAGGTCACCCTTTCGAGGCAAATGTCGATATAATGGAAGAGCTTTCGAAGATTGCGGCACCATCCTATCTATAAGGTGCTGCTGAATTGTTCCCCTCCTCATTTGTGGTAATTGGCGAAAGGAGATTAAAAATAAGACGGTGTGATTAACTCTTGTTAAATACAGGAAAAGGTTTAGGGCACATTAAGTTTATGAAGACTGGTAGGGCGGCAATAAACATTAATGGAAAGTTAATGGATCGTGGTTTTGAAGCTACAGTTCGATAAATTCGTGCGTGTGTTCAATTCATTTGATAAATTAAAAGTGCAACACAGTATAAAGGCTGATATGTTTGTAGACAAAAGATGTGAGTTCTTATTACTTTATATTCAAAGTCTCATTAAATGAAAAAATATCCTTCTCAGATCAATAATTAAAAAAAGATACAGTATTAATTGTTCACTATATTTATATGGTTTGATAAAATAGACATAAATATCGATTAAAAGTTAATGAATCGGAATCTTCAAAGTTAAATTGGAAAGAATGTCCAGTGGTTTTATATAATTTGATTTAACGAATTTGTAGTTCAATGACTTAAATAGAGAATATCTAGCATATACATAAACGAACCATATTTCTTTTCAGGATATTATTTAAATAAAATTAAAAATTTTCACAATTAAAAAGTCAGCACTTAGGAATTGAAAAAATAATTATTGTCCAACACGCTATTGAGAGATAGTAAAGAGGTTGTAAACTTCCGCAGGATTTTAATAGATAGTGAGCTGTACAGTTAAAATGGATAATGAAACAATGGCTTGTTGCAGAGAGTTCTTTCAATTATAACGAAAATTTTAATTTATTAATTTAAATTATTTCAATTTATAAACCAAACATGAATTCATGGTGCCTGATATATGCTTCTTCAACATTGGCAAAACATAGAAAAGTTTTCGAGAATTTTAGAGATTCAAAAAATTGAATAGCCTTGCGTCATCCATTGCCCTTAAGATAAAGAGGAAAAAAATATTTGCACCTTAGAAAGTGACGAAAGTGTTTGGAATCATATTTGCTATATTTTACCCTTCAATAACTCGTTATTTATTTAGTTTCTGTAAGCAAACACCTTCATCCCTCTTTGTTTCTTTCTTGAGTCGTTTACCTAGCTTAAATTACTCACCTGCATTAAAGTTCAGTAAGAAAAGTGTTTGGAGAACTCAGTTAAAGAGCATTATTTTTTAGGATGTTTACGAAGTTTTAAAATTTTTCACAGAAGTTAAAATGGAATAAAATAAATAAATAAATAAAAAATAAAAAAGACTGATCAAATTCTGATTCGAAAATCTCACATATCAGCCGTTGCTCTCAAGAACAATATGGTAAAAGAAAATTTCAGTATAACACAGTATGATTAATCTCCTTCTCTTAGATATTGTTTTCCTTCTCGCAGTCAGAAAGACATGAATGTATATAGAATGTTATTACATTAGAAAGAAATAAGAAACTGGAGTAAGTACAGAAAATAATAGCTAAAAGAAATAAAAGAACTGTTTAGATTTCGTTTGTTTGAAATACTTTTTCCCTATTTTCATTTCCAATTATCCCGGGTAGGTTCAGACCACAGAAAAAAAGTTTATTTGACCTTAAAGTCGTTTTTCCTCTACAGAAAACTTATCCCAATTAGAAACCAAAATGGAAAGTGGCCTTTGACGAAGTTTTCCATATGGAAACTTCCTTCCTCGGTTTTTTCAATCGGATATCGTTAATTTTGTTGCATTTTAATGTCTGTTATAGTTTTCTTTTATTTCAATTGTTTTAATATCTAGTAAGAAATAATATTTTGGATTTTTGGAAACTATTTTTTTCTCTACAGCTGAAATTACGTGTATATATACTATTACAAAACCAATTTTTTTTGGTATGTTGTTATTTATAGGATGTCGTTGAAATTCCAATTTAATTTTAAAGATGAGATGCTTTTTCAAATGCATCTAAATTTTATGAAATTCTTTTCGATCAAAAGCTGAATAAGCTTTAATTTTTTTTGTTTTGAAAAATACAATTGCTTCCAGGAATTGCTTTTTCCTCAGGGCCTATTGTAGTTAATTTTTTTCATTAGATAACAACTTAAATAGACTTAATTTGTTTCTGGAAATAGAACTGAAGATGTGAGTCGAAAATAAAACATCTATGTATAAAATTTCGTTTTCAGTATTAATGGTTGTATTTTTTGGTATTCAAAGCATTGAGGAGTGCTATCACGCATAGACCCAGAGGTGATTGATTGGCGTTACGTTTTAAGCTACATATAGCGAGTGATATCTATGCATTACATTACACCACCTGCATCCCCGTGTTTAGAGCCATTAGGTTCCTTTCCGGTTTTTATGGATGGAGGTGAATTTTATTTTTTAAGAAAGGACAAAAACAAATAACAGGTACAAAAACAAATAGTAATGAAAAAGAAACATACACTGGACAGAACAACATAGAAAACAAAACAAAATAGAAAAAATAAAAATACGTAGAGGAAAAAAAAGTCAAGTGTGTGTCAGTCTGGGCGGATGCGTCCTCAGTGATTATCCTCTACAATGAGACTGGTCTCATCACATATGAAACGCATGAGGAGTCGAAGTCGCGTTCTTCATAAGTTTCGTGAGAATGTTTCTCAACCACTGTAATTTAAGTGACACTGTAGGAGTTTGGAAATGCCAGGAGAGGGTAAACCGCCATTTTGTGGCATAGTGCATTGGATCTTCTTTTTCTCCGCAAGTGATATCTATGCAGAAACATATGGCGAGTCCTAACTGTAAAGCAGCATAAGGATCATTGATCGATTAAATAATCACTCATGCCTTGTTTGCGGGAGAAACACATATTCCGCTTGAGTACTGCGAGGTTTGGCTATAGACATACAGGGAGCTGAAATTTCTTGAGAGACAGAAGGATAACAGGTAAGCATTAAGAGCTGTGGACATCTGAAATCAACCCATTTGAGGGACAGATTAGGTAGGGACGAGGTAAGTGCGGATTTTTTTAAGGAGAGGAATAAGCCAAGCAGGTAGCGCTTAGAAGTGTGTCACAAAGGTAAAGCAGACTTTCGCATCGAACAATAGATCTTAGTGTTTTTTTGAGTCTGTGACATTGCCAGGTTTTTTATTTATGAACAAAATAAAGTTGATAGGGCTTATTTTATTGCACATTAGCCATACTTACATGTCGTCAACATTATAAGTAAGATAATAAGTGTCTGGATTACAGTCAAGGTTTTATATATAATAATCAAACGAACATTAAATATCATTCACTAGAGATCATTACAGAAAAGGAAGTATAAGCATTATGCCAAAAGGCTAAAATATAGATGTGCTAGATGTTCCGCTGTCGCAAAATAAACTTTTCACAGTGAGGTTCAATTTATATGATTTGATAACTAATGAATTTATGGTGGTTTTAAAATTTTGAATTTATATAATATGCTATTCAATGATTACTTAACCTTCTACTTATGCTAATTGCAATGTAAGACATTATTTGTATACACTAAAAAATTTTAAAAAACTGTAACAGCTTCAGAAAAATGCAAAGGAAACAGAATAAACGCACACAATCTGGTGCGCGCAAAAAGCAGCATTTTCCAAGAATACTATGAAAATAATTCAAAAATAAAGTAAAAAAAGAAAAAAAAACTATCAAAGGACAAAATCAAGATAAAAAATAAAAATGTGGAAAGAATCCGGTAGTTGGACGTTATCACGGATCGACCCCCGCAAGGATTCTAAAATTAAAAATTAGGATATTTTTCTGTACAGTAACCGACTCTAGTCTGAAAGTTGGTTCCCCTGTCACCCGAAATATCCCAGATTGATAGGAAATGAAATATCTACCATCAAATACTGCAATATGCCTTTAGAACAGAAAATCAGAAGAAAGAAAAGTCAAATAGAACTTACTTTCTGCCTCGAAATAAAGGAAGAAGGAAGAAATCGTCAACCAGATTCGAAAATTGTCACCTAAACGTAAACAAACAGAAATTACTGAGGAGGAAACCAGCGAGCCAAGCTCCATTTATTGAGACAAAACCAAAGTAGATTATAAAGCGTCAAGCCCATTTTTAATTAAAAATTCAAAGTTGTAGAAGTTCTTTTGGAAATCCATCACATTTTAAATTATTTATTAAAATATATTTCTCTTTTAAATACGAAACACGGATATTGCAAATTTTTTAAATTCTGAATAATTGAGTAAAAAATTATATTTTTAAATATCCTAGAATTAAGATTAGTTAGAAAATCGCATAATGCAATGACTCTGAAATTAAAATAATCTCTTTTGTCATAAATACCCACCGAGATATCCCTATCTAAAATCTCAATTACCATATTCAAATAATTACATTTCCTAGAATTAATATTAGTTTTTATTTAATTTTAATTCTTCTGGATAGCTGTTAACCAAAAAAACATAGTCATAAGTGTTAAATGAAATTATGCCGTCAATATACCTGGAACGAAAAATGAAATTATCTTTAATAAAATTTCTTTCAAAAGTGTGCAGAAGAACATTAGCCAACGTACTAGAAAAAGAATTTCCCATTGGTATAACCTTAGCCTGTCTGTAGAAGTCAATTCCATTAAAGAGGTAGTTTTCACAATTATTAAACTTTCAGAGTTCAAACCAATAATTTTTATCAATAATTTCATTATCAATAGATTCAAAATTAACATCATTTGTATATTATGTTCACAGGAAATCTTACGTTTCCAAAAATCTAAACAAAAAAACTGATTAAAAAAAGAAGCTGACCACAAAATGTTTTTTGAATAGTAATATAACTCATTCTTATATTACTAATATACCTTAAGAAATATTCAATTTGTAACATATATTTTAAATCTGAGGTGCTTCATTTTCCTGACAATTTTTTTTCAATTCAATGAAGGAAATGTAACACGAATAATAAATACATTTTATAAACCTATCTGATACATTTTAAAAGCAAAAGGCATCTCCTCATTTTAGTGTTGAATGAATAAGTAATAATCAAGTTAATTCAAAATTTCACCAAAAGGTTATAATTAAATTTTGTGCTGCAGTTTCATTAATTTTTTATTAGAGATGGATGGGCTAAAATCTTAACAGTTTAATATAAAAATTTTATATCATTTTTTTCAGAATATTTTCTTGAGTTACTTAAGAGTATTATATGGATTAGTAAATATGGATTAAATTCCATCTATACAGGAAAATAAATGAATAACACGCAATATACTGCTTCATTTAAAAATCTTATATAGAATCTGGAATTAGTTTTAGCAATTCCGTGTTAAATCACATTTTTATTTGTATTTTTTCCACTCGTGTGGTTTCTGTTTTGTATAATTTGATAGAAAAACAATCTAATTGGCTGAAATAATTTTACATTCTTGTCATTTTACAATTAATGCTGTTCTGGAGTGATAAAAAATACTCGTTCCATTTCTTATTTTGTTATTCAGAAATACATTTTTTCCTAACGTATTTGATTTATTTTTTTTACTTAAAGAATGAACTCAATTGAAAGAGAAGCAACTAACATGCTAAAACTACATACCTGCTTAGGTTAGAAATTTTACCTAATTTAACAAAGCTGAATATCTGATTTTAATTTAATGAATTAAATAATTGTAAGTAAAGAATTCAAAGAATTAAATGACCGTTAATTCAAGAAAATGAGATATACAGTATGTAAATACCAATGCATGATGAAACATTTACATACCTATTAGCACATAGTTGGTAAAATATATTTAAACTATGTTGTTCGGGACCCCAGAATGAACAGAACTTAGGGCGTGTGGGATAAAACCGGGTAGTGGGAAAAAACGCGGTTCTCTTGATTCTGGCAATGTTATTTCTTCTTTCTGGCGGACAGATTTTGAATTACACTCTACTAGTCAAGAAAAAGGAACAGTCATAGTGGCGTGTTGCAGCTGTTGAATTCACTGCCTCTGTGAAGATTTATTTGCTTTAAGACGTCTACTCTCTGATGTTCGTTTGATTTTAAACTATTCGCACTTAAAAATCATTACACCTTTAAACACCATTTTTAGTCCAGCTTATTATACGTTCACTTAGGATTTATACCCTATCAAACAATAAGGATTTACCCGAATAATTCCGCTGTTCTATTTCAATTTCTATAACCTCTGCACGCGGGGTAAAACCGGGTACTCCAAGTGGCGCAAGACTGTGACAATCAGTTTTGATGATTCTTCCACTGAAGACGATAAAAACACATCAGACGTTGATTGTTTAAATTTTAATGATGAATATTCTAATTTAAATAAAGGAGAATGCTTAATATAATGTAAAAACTGTCTTAGCTGTGCCCATGAAAGCTGCAGTGACCGGAGAAAGACGACAACTGCTTTACATGTGAATCCTGTAACTAATATTCTTAAATTGTCATATAAAATGAAAACGATTGCAACTTTCCCACTCAAAATTTCCCATAAAATTAGCATGTGTACCCAGTTTTACCTTCTAGTGAGGTAAAACCGGGTAGTTTGAATTTTTTTAAATATAAATATCATTGATAAAAAAGTAATGAAATTGGGACTTTTCGGGAAAGATATATTGTTATCCGATAAACAATGAATATTTTAATAAAATTTTACAAGCTCTTTGTCGAATATTTTAGCTCCAGTAGGCGTTCGAACATTAGCTACTAGGTTTTACCCCACTTTCCCTTAAATTACCAATATATAGATTTTTATGTAACAAGCTCAAAGTCATGAAATTTTTACAAATCCGATAAAATTGCAAAAGTTATACAAAACCATATATATTGCTATATATTTAAATATAATATATTCTTATGTTTTAGTGGCAGTTTTTGATTTCATAATGAAGTTTAAAATAATTATTAATAAATTCAAATTTATGATATAATTAAAATATAAGGGAAAAAACCTTTAGACTCTATAACCTTTGTTTTGTCGGGACACAAATCCAAATTTGCAAGGCTAAACTATCTATACCAACTTTGACTTTTTTCTATTTAGCCTAAATGTAAAATTATAAAGAAATAAAATCTGTGCACTATTGTATATTAAATATGTTATAAACTTAGAAAAATTTGACTGAAGTTGGCATTCAAGTGCAGTGAATCAAATTCAGTGAAGAATATAAGAATCGTGTGCATATCTAGTGATGAATATGCGGATAATTTTTGAACAGCTAAAATGTACGAATTTACATACTACACTGGTGTAAGAAATTAAGAGAATTTGCAGACTTAGTTGATTCTCTCTAGAACTACTGGACCGATTTTAATGAAATTTGATATGTACATACATTGATACAATACAAAACAAATAACCCTTCAACAATTGTAATACACACGCATGATCGTGCGTAACACTCGTTGGAGTCTGAAGTTATGAAACAATGGTTGCATAAACAAAAAAAATGGGTTAATAGGGGGTATGGTGCCCTCTTGCCTTGCAGCGTGACTTCATACTTGAAATAAGGCAGTTTATCATTTCCTGTGGCAATTGGTCCCACTCTTTCAGCAACGCTGTTTTCATTTCCTGGATCGTTCTCGGAAGGGGGTTGCGAGTTGCAATTGCCCTCCCCAGAGCGTCCCAGACATGATCTATAGGGTTTAGGTCTGGAGATCTGGCTGGCCAATCCATCCGGCGAATATCCTCACTCTCTAGAAATTCGTCGACCAGAAGAGCTCTATGTGGCCTCGCGTTATCGTCCATTAAAATGAACTCAGGGCCAACTGCACCCCTGAAAAGACTAACATAGGGCTAAAAGATCTCATCCCTATACCTCACACCAGGCACAGTGCCTCTTTCAAAGACATGGAGAGGTGTTCGGCCATCCAACATGATGCCTGCCAAGACCATTAAACCCCCTCCGCCATAATGGTCGATTTCGCGGACATTGGAGGGTAGGTAGCGGATCCCTGGTTCTCTCCATATGAACGTACGGCGAGAATCGGTATTTAGGCGGAACCGGGACTCATCAGTGAAGAGAACGGTCGCCCATTGATCCATACTCCAATCTCTATGCTCTCTGCACCATGCTAAACGGACTCTCCTGTTCGTAGAAGTGAGCGGGACGCAAACAGCAGGTCTTCTTGCAAACAACCCTGTCTCATGAAGTCTTTTGGAAACAGTCACCCTTGATACACGGGTTCCTGTGGCTGTATACAAGTCACGGGAGAGCTGAGAAGCTGTAGCACCCCTGTTACGCCTCGCTATAATGGACAAATAACGATCTTCTGTGGCCGTGGTGGCTCTTGGACAACCTTGCCCAGGCTTTCTCTCGATGGATCCGGTATCCTGGAACTGTTTCCATAAGTTACACACGACGCTGGGCGTTAAATTGAACTCTCTACAAATCTGGACTTGAGATTGGCCTGCTTCTAGCCTCCCCACAATTCGCCACCTCATTCCATCATCTAAACGTTGGTGGTTACTTATTTTTACTGTTATAATTTGAATTTTACCGATTGGTTGAAAACAAACCAAGAAATTCGCCGAGTTGTGCTAGCGAACGAAATGCGTCTTACCTTACGCTCGCTTATCAAGCCTGTTTATCTACTAGCTCCGCCTAACACACTTGTACGCTTACGTATTTGACGTACATGATTTGCGTTTTCGTCTGGAAGCAGTGGTTTTACATTCAGTTCAGTTCTTTTCATGAAATTCGATAACATATGCAAATTCTCTTAATTTATTTCATCATTGTAATTGAATGTGTCTTCGAATTTTTATGTCAATTTTTGCAACTAAATTTCTCATTATTTGAGAAATTTATCCCTATTCGTCAACTGTCCCATTTTTATCTTATTTATAGGCAAAATATAGCTGAGAACAACATCTTAAATAAAAACATTTCTTTAAAAATTAACTAAATAATTACATAAGAATTGAATTATTGTTACCATTATTCTGAAACCTTGTTTCGCTGGTAAGTCTTATTTCCACTTTTTATAATATCAACTAAAATGTTTATGGGGAGAGAGGAGCTGTACCCAAACGCTTTTTCTGTCTAAAAAATGTGAAGAGAGGAATGAATTTAGAAAACTCTGCCTTAGAACTTGCCATACTATCAAGTCTATCAAGGATCGCATTCAGGAGCAAGTACAAAGGAATGCACTTTTGATGATTAGAGAAATTTTAGAAAGGATATTGATTTTTCTAATATCAGAGCGAAGAAATAGGGAAAACCTAACTGTTAAAAAATACAGTGAGAGAGGAAAGAAGGAAGATCACGTGACCTGTGTTAGGAAGGATGAGCACCTAATCGGGGGTTGATGCGATAGTAGAGGAAAGCACATTGGTTTTCTGGGGAAAAAATATATATGGACGTAGAATGCAGCACTGAAATTATAATATTTTACAAAATAATGGAAAAACTTCATCAGACTGGAGAACTATTGTATGAGATTTATCCCGAAGCACCCAAGATAAAAAAGATATCAGAAAATTTAGCTAAAATGAAATAAATTCAGAAACTTCGATATAGAAACAAAATATTTACCTTATTGAAGAGTGAATGATTTATGTTTGTTCTATAACATTATGCGGCAGTGTTTATTAACTTGTATCACATAATAATTAGATATCCGACTATTTATTAATGAATGATAAATAAAGCGGAAAAATGTTTATTGATGCTCTCGTTAGAAACAGCCATTTTCTCATATAGATTCATTCACTTTCATTTTATTTGACTTGTTTCATGTTTGTAAGATGAAATTTTGTAATCGATTTTTCACTCATTTTCTGATGTGGCAGAGTTATGAAACTTTGTTCATTTATGTTCTCTCGATGACAATACATAGTTTTAATGTTTTCAGAATTTAATTATCGGTTAAATCTTTAATTTTATTAAATTTTAATTCCATACTAATGACGCAAGTGTTATTCAAATTTTTTAAAAAAATTATTTCATAATATTTATAAAAGAATTTTAAATTCATTATTATAAACATTATGGAATTCATTATTATCCATAATATTTATAACGACGAATTAATAATTAAAGAGTAAAAAGTAGAAAATAATTAAAATAAAAAAAGCAGTTTCTTCTTTTAAGTAGAAATGGTAAAGTAAAGTGTGTTTTTAAAAGATTCTTTCATTAAATCTTTTGAAACCATTAGAATAATAGAATATCTAGAAATCGTGCAGAAAAAAAAATTTTGGAATCTAGTCTGTACATTTCTGTCTGTCGCTCCTTGTGTGTGTGTTATCTGTGTTTTTCTCTATATGTGATTACGATAACTTAATAAAACAATGATCTAGATGTTTGAAATTTAGCAAGCAGTCGTAATTGCATGATAGCTAATGTAAGCGTATTTCATATTATGCCTGACAAAAGCATGACTGCAACATAATTATTGTATATCAGTGTATGATATCAGGTAAGTGGCAACAGTAAGATGTTACGGTACTTTGAATTTGATTTTTAGAAATATTCGAGAGAGAGACGATTACGAGAAGAGAACGGGTACGGTACGTTTGAGCGAAGTTACGTTTTACGCAGTGACGAAGTGTAATGGTTGTGTTTAATAAATGTTGTTTTGTTTTAAAAGAAGTCTTATGAATGTGAATCGAGAAGCCAACAGAAATCAGAAGTGGGATGAATTAGAAACCTGTGACTGAAATTCTCATCGACAGTTAAGTAAGACGGAAGGAGTTTGAAATTTAAAGTACGTTACGAAATTTTTTTGTCGTTATTTGTAAATAAAAGTATAGTAAACTACGAAAATGTCTATCTTCGCTGGAGCAAGGAAGTGCGATTTGAAGATATTGGCTGAAGAACTTGGAGAAACGGTCAATGACAGTCATAAATTGAAGGATTTGAAAAAGATTATTTTGACGAGCAAAGAGTGCGATGAAGAAAGCGCCAAGGAATGGATGAATACGATCATCAATGAAAGGAAGGAAAGATAAGAAAATGAAATTAGAAAAGAAGAAATTGCTGAACGAAGACACCAAGACGAAATCCAAATTGCTGAACAGAAAAGGCTAGAAGAAATGGCTGAATGGAAGCTGAAAGAGGAACAAGAAATTGCTGAAAGAAAACGTCAAGAAGAAATTGAACTAAGAAAACTAGAATACAAGGAACGGAAGCGAAAGGATGAAATGGAATTTGAGCTGCAAAAAATACGCATTGGAGCAGAAGGTAGGACTTTAAATTCAAATTCCGTCGCCAATCAAAATGTAAACAGTACGCAAATTAAGCCAAAGTTAGAAATTCATCATTTGATGCAAAAATTTAATTCCGATGAAAACGATATAAGTTTATATTTAATAATGTTTGAACGTCTGGCCAAACAAGCTGAAATATTATAAAACACTAGGGTAACTCATTTGCTTGGCTTATTGCCATATGACGTTGCGCAGTTAATTGCCAGAGAACCAGATGAGATTGCAAACGATTATGGCGAAGTTAAAAAGATATTGTTGAAACGGTATAAGTTAGCGCCAGAAAAATTTCGCCAAAAGTTTTTTATGCCTAATAAGAATTTAGGAAGTACCTGGAAAAACTTTGCCTATGAATTGGGTAGTTTTTTTAATGAATGGGTCAATGGAGTTAAAGCAGATTGTTTTGAAAAATTGAGCGATCTTATTATAACAGATCAGATAAAACATAAATGTCTCAAGAAGTAAAAGCTCACTTTACAAATGACTGGTCTAAGCTGAATTCGCTAGATGATTTAGTTGACAAACTGGACGATTATGATACTTTGAGGTCAACTTTCAGCAGTAAACAACCGCGTAAGGAATGGCATTACGACAAGAAGAACTCCTTTAAAGATGATTCAGCTTTTACAACCAACGAAAAGAAAACACTGTACGGTATTACTCATAACGAGAGGGGTGAACCAAAATGCTTCCACTGTTCTAATTTCGGGCACATTGCAAGGGACTGTTCGATGCCAAAAACAGTTTTAATATGCCGAGAAGGTAATGAAACAGGCCATAAAATTATAAACTGTGTCGCCAAGGAAACGAATCATTCAAGTGATGAAAGCTTATCTGTTAGACTAGTTGGCGAGAATTCAGACGAGAGTAATTCATTTTTGAAGAAAGCGAAAATTAATAATTTTGATAACGTGCAAGCTTTAATTGATACAGGAAGTTCTTGTTGTCTCTTAAAGATTTCAGTTGCTCAGAAACTTAAACTGAAATTTGAACGTGCTGTCAATAAAATATACGGTTTTGGAAATCAAAAGATGCCTGCATTAACGTCTATTGGAAGAATTAAAGCCTATATTGAAGTGGATAGTGCAGAGACCAAAAACATAAGCATATACGTTGTTCCTGACGATGCGCAGTCAGTTGATCTTATCATCGGACGGACATGGCTTGATCTTCCTCATATTGCTTATACCAAAATAGGAAAAAGAGTTCACATTGGATACCGTGAAGATGAACTATTTAGAAACTTTCCGATTGATGAAAAAGTAAATCCAGTCTGTCTTAAACGTCTTGAAACAGCTCAGTTACAGAGTGAGAGATTGCAGATTAAAGACACTTCCCAGCAAAAGATGATGGGCAATTTAGCGGGTGATCTTAAAATGGTAAAGAATGAACTGCGACTTCTACAAGGAGATGTTAAGAACCTTAAGGAAGAACGGCAATCGTTGCTTCTTCAAATCCAGAAAAAGAATAAGAATGTCGACAACTTGGAAAGCATCAAAAATTCTTTAGTGAAAAAGAATTAATATTACGACAGAAAGAAGTCAGGTAAAGTATCGCTTCGTAAAGGAGATATCGTGGCAGTTAGAAGAAAACCTAACACGACAGGTGAATCAACAAAGACGCAACCACGATACCGAGGACCCATGGTTGTCGCAGAAACACGCCCTAGTGACACATATAGAATCTCACAACTAGAACCTAGAAAAGGCCGTCCTTATACTACAATAGTTCATGTCAGTCAGTTAAAGGCCTGGAGAAGCTGGAATGAAGATGATGATGACTCTAGTACGAATTCTCATAATGAACCTGAGACGCAAAGATCCAAACGAACTGTACGAAAACCACTGCGTTATGGAGATTTTATGCCGGACAGATAAAACTTTTTTTAAATGTTATATTTCACCTTATTTCATCTTTTATGAATGTATTTTTTTTGTAATGATATTTTTGAATGCAAACAAAATGTGGTTCAATTGAGGTCAATTGAAAGGTCAGGATGGTCGAATGTAAGCGTATTTCATATTATGCCTGACAAAAGCATGACTGCAACATAATCATTGTATATCAGTGTATGATATCAGGTAAATGGCAACAGTAAGATGTTACGCTACTTTGAATTTGATTTTTAGAAATAGTCGAGAGAGAGACGATTACGAGAAGAGACGGGTACGGTACGTTTGAACGAAGTTACGTTGTAGGCAGTTACGAAGTTTAATGGTTGTGCTTAATAAATGTTGTTTTGTTTTAAAAGTAGTCTTATGAATGTCAATCGAGAAGCCAACACTATATACAAAAGTATATATGAAATATGAAGCATAAAATCCACTGATGAATTTTTTTGGACATCGATATTTTATGAAAGTAAATAGGACTGAAACTATCTCAAAATTGTGTCTGAATAAAAATATTTAGAAAAAAAATTCGCGTTTTAAATATTTGAAGAACATGCACTATCTGATCAAAAGTATCCGGACACTTTCGTATTTTCACATTTTTTAGAATTTCTCCGGTAAGGCTAAACCGACTTTCCTTGAACTTCGATCATGAAAAAAACTCAGATTCTCTCTAACTCAGATTTTACAATGAAGATTCGGTCACGACGGCAATTAGGGGACCGTCTACAAATTGATAAACACGAACATGGTTTGGCCCACCCCGCCTCAAAGAAAGCTTATAATGAGATGAAACTTTTCTCAATGGTTATGATTGGTGTGTATAATATTTACATACATTTTTGTAAACGCAGCACAGGTTCGAAGTTATTCAAAATTCTTTTCCAAATTTTTACACAATGCTTCTCTAACATATTGTTATTTTCTCTGTGAGTTTCGTATAATATAACATAAAACTGAATGTTATAATCAAAAAACATGCGGGAAGATTTTGTAGTTTTTAAGAAAATCTTTATATCTTACCGAATATTTGTGCTGCGTTTATGAAAATATATTTAAATAGTATGCACACCAGACATAACCATTGCTGAAATTTGTATCTCATTATATTCTTTTTTTGAAGCTGGGTGGGCCAAAATAATTTTCGTCTTCATCAATTTGTAGACGGTTCCCTAATTGCCCTCGTGACCGAATTTTTACTGTAAAATGTGAGTTAGAGTCTATTATTTACATGGTTGAAGTTCAAGGGCAGTCAGTATAGCCCTTCAGGAGAAATTCTAAAAAGTGTGAAAATCTGAAAGTGTCCGAATGCTTTTGATCAGGGTATATATTTAAACAATATTTATTTCTATCATATTTAGTTCAAACATAAAACAGAATCTTTGAAGTTTAAACGTAAATATGATACTTTGTTAGTTGCCGGAAAAGATATGATGAAAGGTCTTTTTAAATGTCCAAATATTTTAAGCACGAAATTCCAAGAAATATATCATTTTTTTAAATCCTTTTAGGAACGGAAATTCCAACTCGGATGGCACATGATAGAATACGTTATGCATTTCCAAATATGTAAGCGAAACTCTCGTAATAGTGGCTATGAAAAGATCTCGAATCTTGTTATTTCCTTTGAAGCAAGATATCTGCCACTGACAAAAGTCTAAAAAGAGAAATGGCTCTTTTTGACTTTTTTAAAGGAATTCAAATAAAATTTTCTTGCACTTGGCTCATTTATCATCTCAAGATTATAACGAATAGATGCTAAAAATAAAATACTCTTTACGCTATTTTCTAAGTCTTATATACAGTTCTTTTCCTTTAAGAATTTTTGTATATTCTCAGAAAAATATGAAAGGCATCAGAACACTAATTTATAAATTTTATAAAAATATATCATCAAAATAAAATTATTAATTATGCCAAAATATTTGCTTTAAACAGTAACAAAACTTTAAAATATAAGAAAATATCAGAGTATTAACAGGTCTGTTATATTAAATGATTCCAATAATGCATCTAATACGGTTTTATTTTGGCTGGAAATAAATACTTCAAAATTCCACGAAATATTGAGAAACATCAGATCTCAATGCCTTATTTCATCATGGAAACTGAGTATCTATTAAATTTTAAACATGAATATAATATTGAATATAAGAATTCTAATAATGATTTATTTGGCAATACACGTGACATGGCATGTCTTTAAAATTTGAAACGCAATTTCGGATTTAACTGCTTGGCAGAAACTGCCTTTACTTGCCATCTTCACTTAAAAAAATTAGTCTTTGAGTAACTAAATTTGATGAGTGAATTTAAAGAACACTTTTCTCTTTGCATTAATTCCAGATTTGGTTCACATAATTATGTGCGTCACGAAGCAATCCATGCTACGTTATTCTGAAAGAACATGTGAGTTATTTGCGCCCCAAATCTCAAAGGACCGATTTGAATCTGAAAGATATTTCACGGATTTTTGAATTCACGGCCTGCTTTGATATTCCTTTAATAGAAAGAACGTGGAATACATTCACTTACTTTGATCG
>BGPR01008872.1:11788-60937 GCA_013235015.1 Araneus ventricosus | reverse complement strand
ATGGAATAATAAAAAGCTCACAAAAGCTGTAGGACTGGAATAGCAAGTATCAAATCAACAACAGGATAAATGCATTACACAGTATATTCAATTATAGCATAGGTATTTTCATGTTCTAGCTTTTGCGATTGCTGTCCGATTCGCAACTGATGTTTCAGAAATAGTTTCCAGGCCATATCTTTCTAACCAAATATGCAGACTGCTGCAGGAATAAGCTAGAGGAGAAGCTGATGATGAAGTGGAGATTTTTATTAAAAGAAATTCTTTTTTAAAAAAAATCGGCTTAATGCAATTTTTTAATAATCTTTTCCATTATCCCAAAATTTATTGTTTTATGGAAATTATACTTGATACAGATTTAACGAATGTTTATCAAATATCCCAAGGTGATTGAAATACAACAAAGTACCTTCTTCTCCCTACGAATTCATTTATAAACAGAAATTGTTAATATAAATGGAAATCGTGTCAGTATAAAATAGAAAAGCACGAATAATATCAGTAGATATTACGTTCTAGAGAAATATTTTATTTACAATTCGTTAATTCATCAAAAGGAAACTTTCTCACGGAGTAGATGCAACAAAGGAATGGTATCTGTTAGCATTTAAATATCTATTCAATAAATAAATTTTACGAAGCCAACCTTCTTTCATGTAAATACATCTCTTTTATATGCCGCATTTCCCCAAAAATCCCCGAGAAATCCTCCAGCGAAGGTATATATGCTCAGTGTTTATCGGATGAGGCCAGGAATAGATTCCCACCAACTATTCGAGCCATCCAAGCAGAGAATCCTAAAGGCTAATATACGTTACATAATAGCAAAGGAATGGATGTGCATCTTCCTTCTGACAGTCGAGCAACCCACTCGGTTGCCAGGGGCAACAGGGAAGAAGGGGTTGGCTGCAATTTATTGCACTTTGCTGTGGGGAGGTTTTGTGTGACAGCTCTTCTGGAGGAAGGGCCTTGCATCAATTGTTGCTTGCTCTCTCTCTCTCTTTGTTGGGGGCAAAAGAACAAACGGTTTCGAGAGGTAATCAACTGACGAATTTCATCTTCTCGAGGGGGTGAGAAAGTGGTGGATCCTGTTTTCTGTTCGGAAATGATTCATTTTGGGTTGTTTCTTGGTGGGAAAGCAGAATGAAGATTGATTACTAGAAATAGATTTGAATATAGCTTGTTTTTGTGGTTGAGAAAGAAATGATGTTATTTCCGTTTTTTTTTTTTTTTAAGAATGTTCTTGTGCATGGTTTTTCAGCTGAATCCTATCATTTCCTAAAATAAGCTGTTGACTATATTGCATTTTACATTTCACTTTCAAACCTTCTTATTAGAGTATTCCAGTTAAATAGTGGTAGCTGTGATATTCATGCATTTAGCTTACAAAAGCAATTTCATGAACTAAATAGATTAATGTGTTGAATAACTGCTGCTAGTAACTATTCTATGTTGAAGAATTACCTGGGAAGGATGTTTACTTTAATCTCTAGAGACATGGCATCCATTATGGAAGTTGTCAGGTATAATGAATATTTCCCCATGCAACTAATGGATGCAGGATTTCAAGTTAGTTGATCCTTCCAAATTTTAAACTGGAAAACGTTAGATAAACTGCTAACGCAGCTATTTGAAGCTGAACTGCAGTATATTATATATTTGCGAATATAAACTGCGTAGTAGAGGATGTAATGTGGTTTCCTTCGATACTATACAAAAATAAATTTGGTGGATATTAATTCATATCTTTTGATGTTCAAAAAATCCGAAGTTTTCTTTGCTAAAATTCTACTTTGATTCCGTTATGTCAAACTTTCGTGTAAATTGCCAAATTTAAAGCTAATCTGTTTTATCGAATGCTTTATGGCAAGCATTTTCTATTAATTTAAATGCATTTGTAATAATTCATGTAATCTGCTTTTAAGTTGGTATAGAAATCTGAATATGAGTTGCCTTCAAAAATAACATCCTCATCGTCTTATTGAGTTCAGAGACTATGAGATATATTACATGTAACCTGTGCTGCTCCTTTAGAAACAGGAATGGCGCTAGAGTTTGCCCGACGGGGGTCAAGGTCTCCCTGACAAGGGGGCACAACCTGCTGTACGGGGGGGGGGGAGACGAGGGTATTGAAATTGGTCTCAAGTTATCGCCATATTATTATTTATCAACTCCAGTTGAATACCCCGTACAAAAATTTTCCCCGACGGGATACAAAATTTTGTCCCGACGGGGGGGGGGCACAACCCCGACAGGGGGGCTCTGGCTCCCCGGTCCCCCCCTCTGGCGGCACCCCTGTTTAGAACCATAACAGTCTAAATTTGGTCTGACGTACAGATTGCCTGCTACATCTTCCATGGTCTTCCTTCAACCAGGTTCACAGTTACCACCTATCTACTATGTTTTCTGCTTGAAATTGGAATTCTAAATCAAAAGATTTAAAATTGTAACGTTTAACCCGTGAAGGCGCGCGGGGGTCATTTTATGACCCCAAGCCCTCGGCAAACTCCGAAAAGTAACCACCTATTCATTTCTTTCTTATCAGTAGCTGAGTTAGTCCCCCCTGCCTTTTCTGAGTATTTAGAAAGTATTTCAGTAATTTTTCATCCCCTAATGCACGTTTTGTCAGTTACTGGGGTTATGGAATGACCCCGCGCGTCCTTCCGTTTGTTCCACAGACCAGTTATTTCACGCTGCTGATGACGTCAGTTGGTTGCTGTCCTTTCCGAATCGAAGTATTTACTTACTGCTCACAATGCCGGCTTCATATGGAAAAGAAATGGAGCGTTTACGTAAACTTCTTGCTGAAGTTGAAACTGATGAAGATTCAGACTTTGACAATGAAGACAAATGACCTGAGGATGTATTAGAAGAGAATTTTTCAGATCATTAAAGTTTCAGCGAACATTATACGGAATAGGAAGAGGACGGAGATTCTGGAAATGAAGAAGTGAGTAACCCGGAATGGTTTTCATCAAAAGATGGCGTATAGTGGAGGAAAACAAAATTTAGGCAAAATATTCGTAATCGTTGTCATAATATTGTGTCGCTCTTACCTGGAACAAAAGGGCCAGCGAAAGATGTGACAAGCCCTGTAAAGAATTGGAAGTTATTCATCCACGATAACATGATACAGATACAGTTAATTATAGAGTGCACAAATAAATAGAAATCAGCATAAAACTTTTCATGTGAAAGAGATGCACGAAAAACGGACCCTCTAGAAATCCGTGTTTTATAAGTGGATAATGAAGGAGTAGATTTTATTTGTGTTAAGCACTGTATTCTTAATGAATAAAAGTCAAAAGCTTTATTTTTCCTACTATAAATATGATATTTTTAACTGCGAAAGGTTCAATCTCATTTTGGGGTCATTCTATGACCACTACCGTCTTAACGTTCGCTAAGGAGGCGCGCGTTCTCTCGTGTTAAGAATTGAAATAACATTTCTATTTATTGAATTTGTAAATAAGCTGATTTCTTTTCTTTTTTTTTCTAACTGCTAGAACGAAACATTTGTGTCATAATTGACAGACGTTTTACTTGATTTTTTCGAAATGTTCCAATGCTAAATTATGGTTGTAATGACGTTAGCTGAACATTCAAAAACCAAATCCGAAGTCATGAATTTAAGATTTTTACTAATTCCACTGTATATGAAATTTTAACCCTTAAAAGTCCGATTTTTTAAAAAAAAAAAAAATCGATTTTAAAATGTTTTTTGACTTTCATTTCTAGAATAAAACATGGGAAAAATACTTTTTAAAAAATTCGATTTTGTTTTAAGTATTGTTACAAACATGGAAAGTCGCTTCCCAGCAATGTGAGTCTTATAGTTGGGAAGAGAGTTTTACAGGGATAAGTATGGGATGACTAGCAGCCGCCACGTCTGGTTCACCGACCTTGGCGACCATCTTGGCGTCTTTGGAGGCGAAATATGGGATCTCAAAGGTGCTGGAATCTTCTCAATATTTCCATTAGGAGAGAAGATACGCTTGAATGTACTAGATAATTCCATGTGACATCACGGCCTGACGGGGGAAACTATATAAGGAGAGTTCTTGGATGACGGAGGGGGTGTTGTTCGACTGGGATCGCCTTGGAGCGCGAACGTCTTTGGAGTTCGCCTGCAGTGCGAGTTAGGAAGCTGGTGAGCTGAGCGCTATTGAAAGTGCAGTTATTGTCGTTTCTAGTTATTTGCTGACTGTTTGTGTTGTTAGATAACAAAGTGCTGAACTGTTATTACCTGTGAATTGCTGTCTGTTTATATTGGTAATGTGTGCAAGAACTATTGTTTCCTGTACCTGTGTTACGTGTTTTCCTGCATATTTGTAAATAAACCTCATCCCCCATTATCCTGCGTGTTGGACTGTTTACACTATACTCCCACAGTAAGATTTTTGCAACAGTATGGTTTATGGCTGAAAACAGTTTATTACCAACTGACAATAGTAGGCTTTATGCCAGAAAAAGATTTCCTTGATAAAATTCTATAATGTCAAGCACAAATGAATTTTAATCAATAATAATACGGATAGGAAATTTCCTTCAACGTAGTAGAATAAAATAAGGTATTCTGAAGTGTACAAACAAAGCTAAAAAGATGCAGCCTCAAGTGAAAAACATCAATTTTTTTTTATTTTTGTATTAGCACTCAGGCTGCTATGCTGTAAATTGATTTAATAACATTTTCGGTATATATCCTATTGGCGACAACAGGCATTAGAGCTTCAGTCTTTTTCTCAAGATTTTAGGAGACAAAATTGGGTATGTTGCTTAAAGGCAACATGGGCCTTTAGGGGTTAAAACAAATAACTAAATCGTAACTAGAGCAGATCCATTTCTTAAAGAATTTTATTTTCTCTGATTGTCTGCAACGATAGCGAATCACTTTATTTCTAATGAACTGCGGTAACAAAAGGCAAGGGAAGAAAAATAATGTTATAAAAATAACCAATTCAAATAATAACAATGCTTTAATTTCAGAGTAAAAACAAAGCTCATCGATGTAGTATTTCGATATATCGTGGTGTCCAGTAAGAACAAAGCACGAAGAACAATTGCTGATGAGCATTCTAAGAAGCGAAAGACATAAAAGAAGAGAAAACGAAAAGCCCAAACTAATTGAGCAAAAATAATTCTTTCTCTTTCTTTTTTCTTTTGAAATCTCTTGAATCTCATTTGATTCCAAAAGACAAGGATTCTACTACTCCAATAAAATTAAAGCCGCAGGTTTTAATCCCTACAGTCCTTGTGCGTAGGAAGTAGGAACAAAAGGGGAAAAAAAGAAGTATATTTCAGAAAAAAGAATCGAAGAAAGGGATTTTTTTTCTTGTTACCATGAATTTTGTCTCGCTAACAAAATTAATGCTATAGATCTCTTAGGATCATTTTATAAGCTTTCCACGATGAATATTAATTAACATCGGAGTAATTCTGCTTCAGTAACTTTTGATTTTGTGTACCTCAAGGCTCTCATTTGAGTTCTTTTTTTATTAGTCATCTACGCTTCAGGTTAACGAACGTGATTTACGCTTTCTTTCCGCTTTTCTCAGTAGTTATCCCCTCTTTCTTTAGTTATTGAGCATATATTCATCTATCAGAATTAAATGGATCTCGCATATAGTTGTTGAAAGGACTGTTTGTCATTGCTTGGGCAACTGGCTCTCTGACAAATTGTGGTCATGAATTAGTGTCATATGACTCCAATGTAGACGGTGAGTCTGCCAAGATGAGTTCTGTCTTTTAACTTCGATTGTGTTATTTCGATTCCTTGATAGATGCTTTACTAGGATTGTCTAACAAATTACTGCTAGGTGCATCATTAATTAAAGATGGCAGTGTTTTAGTAACGGAACACTGCTCGATTTTTGTTTCTACGAAATAATAAAGCTGATATATTTTTACTTTGTAGATAGAACTTGAACCGTATAAATTGACACGCAAGAGAGAACGTGCTTGATAATTTGTTTCTAAGTTTATATCATTTTGTCTCGGAATGGAATCAAAAGAGACGAAAAGAATGAAGGAATAGAATAAAAGTTCAATATAACTAGTGTACTGATTTTTTTAGAATTTTTGTTGCTGGAGTAATAATTAAATTTGCTGTGGAAGGAAAGTAAAGTGTAGATGGATTATTTGTTAATGGACTGAATACGTAATTTTTTTCCTGTAAAACCTTACACTCTGTACATTATCGTACATACATTGTTCTCAACTGCATGCAGTTAAGATGGTGGTTTACCCGTATGGTGGTTATGCCTGTGTATACGTTGGTGGTTGTGATGAATCGCGTTCCACCTGCTGATTTGCAAATAACATTTTAAGCTGGTGATAATTCGTTGCATTGGCAGTCCTTTCTGACTGGCTTCACGAATCGGATCTTGTAAATGATGAATAATTTCTTTTCACTTTTAAACCATTATATTATTATTATCAGGGAAGAAGCAATCAAGGTGCCTTGTTAGCGATATCAGAATTCTGGACCATCATATCTTTGGAATCTATCAACTTGAGCCCTTCGGACAGTGAACATTCTGTGAGAGGGAAACCGATCTAAGATCCCTTATGAACTGATCATCTGCGTCCCTTATTATAATCCAGTCATATTGAAATTTGTTGGCTGGGGGTCGTAATAATGAGAGGACAGTGTATTTAAATCAGAATATGGAATTGCTTGCAAATTCACTGATTTCGTGATAGAATTGATGATAAGTAAATTCAGAATATGTGAATTACAACAAATATCGTTGTTTTCAGATATAGATATTAATATTGCAACGAAGGTTTGGTCACTGGTCGTGTGCTGAAAATGTATTTCGTGTGTTGAGAGTTTACTACCTGAAATTCCCTCTGTATTTTGTTGTACATTTTATTACTGTTTGAGAGTCATTACTTAAAATACTAAGGTTAAATTTGTATATAAGAGTGGGTTTGTTTTAGCAATTGATTAGTCATATTCTTCAGTTTCTGCAGAAATACTTTGAAATTAGTTTATATTCCTATTGAGACAGTTTTGCTATTAGTATACGGTGTTCTGAAAACTGACGAACTGAGCTTTTAGCGATTTATTTATTTATTTATTTTTTGTCTGCGGCTTTTTTCAAATAATTGTTTCCTTATCTTTTATCTTCACGGTAGAGTATATTTTCATTGGAGTTAAAATATTACATTATTCGCCCTCAAATTTTGCTTATCATTTTCAGTTTTTATGTAATATTGATAATTTACCTACGATGAAATTTTGTCGAATTTTCGTAATCTTCCTCCAGACGAAAGCTGCATGAAACGATCGTTTTATGAATTATCTATGGACAAGAAACAACGAACTTCACTATGGGTTTATTCGTCAACCGCGTTCACTAAATGTCGAAATATATATATATATATATATATATATATATATATATATATATATATATAATTTGATACATTTTTTAAATTTTTTTTGTTTTGTTTCGTGTACATAAAGTATTTATTTTCTGTAATTTTTATCTTCTCGAAATGTTAAAGAAAAAGTTTCGTAATCGTCAAAAACTTCTACCTCGATATTTTGATAAATTCCCTGAATCCGGAGACCCCCTATCCCCATTTTGTGGAATTATGTCTGTGTCTGTGAGAACGGATCTCTGAAGCTGGGCATTCATCTGTACTCCATTCCATTCCATTTGTCCCAAGACTGGTTTTTCCCCCCACCCATTCAAGTCGAAAAATGAGGCACGTCATTCACGGAGCCTTCAAAGTGCGCTACCACCGCTCTTCGATTTCCCCTATTTCTCCTCCCCCACACGGCGGATTTCCTATTTTCTAGCCTCATTGCGAGGTCCCAATCTAGGCAGATCCTTTGATGTGCCGCTACCCACGCATTGAGACTCCAAATTGGAATCGGTGCATGAAATGTTGGATTTTGAGTTCGTTGGAATTCCAGCTTTGGCATTCCACTATGCCAATTTCCATCGGTTTTTAAAACAGATGATTGCTTTTTCCTTCCCGTGTTCTAAAAATTCCATTTTGGAAGAGATGTGAATGGCCTGCTTAAAACGCAACATGCTAGAAGGACGAAGTTTTACACCAAAATTGTAGCTTTCTATCAATTATGTGGACGAAATTCCTCTCCCGGAAGTCTATAACTAAAAGACGCAACAAAATCCGACTGCAGAAGATTTCTCTGTAGATAAAGATTTTGGCATATGCTTTGATTACCAGAATTGTATATATATGTATCTCAAATTTGGATATTTCCATCAGTGGTTTGGTCCAAAATGCTTGCTGGTTTCTCTTCACTATACAGTAATACCTCGGTTTTTGGTGACTTCGAATATCGTCGGTTTCGGTTTTCATTAAATTTTGTCTCGACTTTCGTCGTTTTCCTTGTATTTCATCGGCGTGCCCACGAGTCCTCGCTACTAATTTTGAGAAAACAAACGACAGAGGAGCGAGTTCGAACGATGCCGAAAAATTTGTGTCTGAATCCAAAGATTACGCAGAGACTGAAGGATTCGTCTACCAACAAGTCTTTAACTGTGATGGAACTGGCCTCTTTTTGAAGAAAGTGCCAAAGAGGAGAAAAAGTAACTGTGATGAAACTGGCCTCTTTTGGAAGAAAGTGCCAGAGAGGAGAAAAAGTCACTACCAGGACATAAGCTTATGAAAGATAGTGTATTGTAGAGCAACGGATTCGGAAACCCTCCGCGCTTTTGCGCATGCGCCGGGCGGAGTTATTTTCATCAAAATAGGGGGAAAGTGAAGAATGGACGGATGACGTTTACATTTTACTGAGCGTGATTTAACAAAGAACTCCAAAAATGCTCTCATATGACTCATTGCCTGACACCCCTTTTGGATGTAAAATCGTCCAAAAGGGGTAGTCTCAGAATCCGTTGCTGAACAGAAACTCTTTTGTTGCGTGGTAATGCAAGTGGTGATTGTAAAGTGAAGCGCTTACTGGTGCTCCTAGAGTGTTTAGCAGTTTTATATTCATTTCCTATTAATTTCGTATTGTTTTAGTATTAAACACTTCATTTATTCTTACATAAAATGCGTTTCTGTTATGCATTTTGGAGTGTGTAGAACTAATTGATTGGACTTACATTGATTGATGAGGACAAAGTTGCCTCGAATTTTGTCGGTTTCGGATTTCGCAGTTTGTTTCCGCACGAATTACGGCGAAAACCGAGGTATCACTGTAGTATGAAACTAAACAGAATACACAGCGTATTGTGTATGTGTACGATAAAGTTGAAGGAGGCAACTCCTGCCGGTTTTGTAGTAGTTCTGCTGAATTATTTTATTTTATTCGTAATTATGGTTTGATATAGCGAATATCTGGAGTTATAAAAATTTGAGTAAGATATTAAACTTGAAATGCATGATAAGGTGTATGTTTTAGTGCTTGCAAGGTCTTTGCATTTTAACAGATAAATTCGATAGTTCATAAAACCAAACATATACATTTTTCATGAAGATCTCCATATCCAGATTCTTCTAAAATATATTCCATGTGGGAAAAAAATAATTGTAGTTTTTGTGAAAGACGAGACACGAATCGTGCCCTCGTGCAACCCTTCTAACTTTGATGCAGCCATTCATAAAATTAGAACATTCTACTTCCAGAGCAAACGCGGAGCAACTGTCGGCGGGAAGAATTACTCGAGCCCAGCGTCCTTCGAAATTTATGCAAATGGCGGCAAGTTGTATTCAACGCCTCGCGTCTCTCTTTTCTTTGTTTAATCAACGCTTCCAGGATCCAAAGAGAAAAATGCCCTGAATTTCCAAATATTTCTTGCATTCTTGCCTAGGGTTAAAGTTAGAAAGAAAAAATGCGTCGAGAAACGGTTCGAATCCTAAGCATTTAAAAGATAAACGGGCTGGAAAAAAAATACTGAAACTTTGACTCTCGCATGAGAAGAAAGTCCTGAAAAAAGGGGTGGGTGGGTGATAGGAGTGAGGAAGTAAAATATTTGGAAATGCCAGAAAGGAAACATCTGCCCTACATTCTGTGCAAGCCCGGAGATTTCCGCTTCGAAACTTTTCAACTCTTGCTTCTCTTCGAGGGCGAAAAAATGTGGAACTTTCCTCTGAGACAGTGTTACATTAGTTACTTTTTCTGGTACTGGCTTAATGTGAAACTACCCAGATAAATTCCGAAGTAGTTTGTACAGTTTATACATTTATTGTCAGAGAGGCAGGGCATAGTATCTGATTTTGGAAATCTCAGCCTAAAGGGGCTTTTATATTAAATTAGAGTCACGCATGCGTAGAAAACCCTGATATTGGCAAATACTTGTAACGACGAAGCAACTAGATGCCATTTCCCCATCTTTTTCTCTTTCTGAGCATGCATGATCTTTCTGACGTTACAATATTGGTTTAACCCCTTAAGAGTCGCATTTTCTTTGTTATCTAATAAGAAATCCCTTCTGTTTTGGAAAGGGACTGTCGTTTTCATTCATCTAAGAAAACATAGAATACTTGAGATGCATATAGATTCTACGTAATTTTTGTGTCAAATTCTAAAGCTAATTAATGATTAAATTTTAGTTTATAAGCCTAAAAATGCGATAATTCGATGCTTGTCAATATGACGGGCGTGACGGTTAAGGGCTTAATGTTACGTTTATCCTCCAAATTCGTAACTCTCCTAAAATTATTAGCTTAGATCGTATAGTTGATTTCAAAAAGTAAGCAAGTTCCGAATAATACAAAAAAATTATTTTCATCAAATGCACAATACCGATATGACAACATAAGGTAAAATTAGCCTGGCTTTTATATTTTTAACTCAAATATCTATCGGGGTTTGCTGCTACATTTTAATGTTATTGATTGCAAAAAAGTAAAAAAGGAGTGACTTATCTGGGACATAGGAGTGCGGTCGGGGGCGCTTTATCACGATGGCATGTCATTATCATCAGTTGTGTCGTTTTTAGTTTACTTTTTATCTCATCCACAAACAACGTTCATCCTTCTTTCGCCGGCTACCAACTTCTCTTCTGTCTTTTTTTTTTATCTTTCATTTTTTCATCCTCCTCCAAAAAAATCGCCAACCCCCAGTTTTCCTCTTTTGCCACCCAGTTTTGGCATTCAGCTTGGTCTAACACTATCCCCTGTCATTGGTTGGCTTCTTCATGATCCGTAGCCATAGTAAACAAGCGCCAAAGTTGACAACCCTTTTTTTAAAATTGCAACCCTAAGTCACTCACCGGATATGATCAGCCGATGGAATTTTTAATGAGTTATGTAAGTATTCAACTTCTCACCAGCTGACTTTACAAAATAAAATGGCGAAACATATGAATATTTCACACAACATTAATGTAACTGCTGCTTAAGTTAGGAAAGTCACCTCTCGTTTGAGTCAGGCCAGAATCAGATACAATCTCACCTACATTGCAATGCACAACCAAGGCTTGAGCCCGGACAGTTTCTATTTTTATACTAATTCCTTTTTCCTTCAAGGCTTTATTTATTGTGGATCTCTTACACGAACAAAACTGCTTCCATTCTTTCCCGGAGTCAGCAGGTAGCCTCGACTTCCAATTTGTTGAAGTGATGTTATATCGGCTTGCCTCAGTATTGGACACACTTTTTACTCATAAAAACTTTTTATTTGATAGGACTGCACTGATGTGCGCGCATGGTATACGGCTTATTCTGTAGTTAACACTTCAATTGAATTAGCAGCTTTTAAACTTGACGATAATTTGTTTCTTAATGCCGCAGTTTTTATCTATGAAAGACTTAATATAAAAAAACACTAACCGAATATTTTTTTTTCTTTCTTGAAGACAGTTTGGGTTTTCATTTCATACGATTTTTGCCACTTGTTTTTAACAGATTCAAAACTGAAAATTGATATTTCTCAAATTTTGATGCAATGCTTTTCGGATGTGTAATTCTCACTTGTTTAATTTTCTCTTCAAAATTCCTCTTTAGTTTTATTAAGAATACATGATTTATCGCTGTAGATTGTTTTTATTCTTTGCATATCAACTTTTTAAAATATACTTACTAGAATCTTTAATAATTCCTACTAGAATAATGCTATGACTTCCCATTTGTTACTTCGTTTTTTTCCCCTGTCGGTTGTATTTTTACTTCATGCGGGTTTGTCGTTTGTATTCCCGGTGTTTTAATTTTACTATTACATTTGTGCCTTTTTAATTTGGGTGTGGTACAGCGTAGACAGAGGTATTTTTTATTCCATAAATTTTTTTACAAAACCAAGCAAGAAAAGATATACAATTCACAATTTCTCACGGATGTTCGCATTTTTATCACTTGTCAGTTATTCATCGCTTATTCTTGCAGACATTCTTATGTCGGTTCTCTTCACCAGAGTTCGTTCGCAGTTTATAGAAGAGGAAATATTACATTGAACGGACTTGATAGATGGAGAATCCGCATAGATAGAGAATCATTGTGTGACATTCTTATGTCGGTTCTCTTGACCAAAGTTCGTTCACAGTTTATAGAAGAGGAAATATTACATTGAACGCACTTGATAGATGGAGAATCATTGATGTACACGAGAATTATAAGCAATGAACTTTCTGAATGATTTTTGAAATATTTCGTAAAATTTTATCTAGAAAAAAAGGATAAAGCATTTCCATTTATATTACTTCGAATGTTCTAGGTTTAAACATACGAAGTTTGCTAGTTCGAGAGGAGTATCAAATTTTTTTGAATCGGCGTTCGATCAAAAATAGGCTTAATTTATTTTCTCTGAATAAATATGTTACAGTCAAAGCGTGGAATACGTTATTTCTTAGAATATCAAAGTATTTCATGAATTACCTAGTTGAAGACTCAGCTATTCTGTGAAATAACTGAATTATACGCTTTAACAGTAACAAATACATTGCGATTTGAGGTTGAAAATTAGCAGAAAATATATTATTCCGAGAAGATATAAAGTTTATCTAATAGATAGAACTAAAATATTTGCATTCCATGTTAAAAACTCATTTTATAATAAAAATAAAGGAAACTGGTTTTTTGAATTGCTAGTCATACTCAATACATTAGCAAAGCACACATTGTTATTCAATTTTTATTATGTTTGCTTACTCACATTAATCGTCGGTATCTTTAAATTCTGTGACAAAATAAAATACTAGACAATCTTATGAATATTCAAAGAGGTTTATCCGGCTTTGAGTGTTTCAAGTTTTCATCGCAAATTTCATTCAAATATCCATCCTTTGTTCGTTGAAATTATGAGAAGCAATTTATTTTAATGAATTTTTTGTTTGCCCGTCTGTGCACTCGTTAAGGAGATAATGAAGAATGTATTGAACTGAAAAACTCTTTCAAATTTTGGTATTAAGTCAGGACTTAAAACTCTAATGAGGTTTCAACGTGCATTTTAATTCGATATAATTTATTTCGGAATTGATTCATCTTTAAAAGTTTTGTTAACGTTCCTCGAACTTCGTTTGGGAGCATTTTAAAGAATTCCTGATGATTATACGAAATTAATGGTTCGTTTATTTATGTTTACGAAATTTTTCCAATGTCAAATCCTTTAAGCCTTTTGCGTTGAAACAAGTTTAAACTGTCTCAAACTAATTGTCAACTAGTCTTCATTACAAATAAAAAACATTAATCTATGCTTAACGCGTTATTATTTCGACTGTCTGATTTACATGTTCGAATTAAGTCTCTTTACTGCATTTCAGATTCAAATTAAAGTTTATTTTGTTAATTTTTTTCTTTCAGTAGGGAAGTTTGTTATTTATATCCAAGTGTAATTTCCTTTAATACAAGTCCATATTTTTCAGAATGTTTTTTCTTCCTATTTCTTAACAGCAGGAAGTGGTCATAAATTATTGGACACATTTTCAAAAATTAATAAAAAAAACTAATAATGATACAACTCCGTTTTTTTAAATGAGAGAAAAAATAAAGTTTTTTTCATATAGGTGGTGTACAATTACGTCGTTCTAAATTTGCTACAGCGAGAGATTTCCATACGCAATGGCGACCGATCAGCAGAAGCAGCTGCGCATTTTCTAGTTCCCTTTTTTGGTTTTTCTTGAATATCTCAAAATCTATATAGTTTTCTAATTACAATTGATTTAACAAATTAAAGAGCTTAAAATTCTCTATAAATTCATGGTTTTATTTTTCTTCTAGCTCTAATAATTTCGCAGATAATGGCTCTTAAAAATGGAGATGTTCAATAATTTACGTAGACCGCCGTAACGGCGTGTTACCTTTCTGGGGGAAAAAAACCTTTTTATAATGCTCTATTTTTTAAAAGAGTAGTTTTAACACATTATTAGTTTTATTAAAATTAATTTTTGAAATGGGCCCAATAATTAATGAGCACCCTGCATAAACAGGTCTGAGAAAAACACCACAGAACATGATTTATTCTGATTTGAAACAGTAGAATTTCTGAAAACCATCTCGCAGAAACTATCTTGCGACCTTTTGCCTTAAGTTGCTATGAAACTTTAAAGTTTCAGATTTCATTAGATTGCAAATTTGTTGTTAAATTGTGGAATTTTCTCATTAATTTTCAAAATTATTGACGCAGTTCTCTCCTTTAAAATTGAAGCGTGCTGAAGTTGTAGAAATTCTTTCGCCCTCTAACTGGAATATTGGTCATTATCACCGCTAAGGTTCATATTTTCACTGATAGAGGGCGAAAGTCAAATTTTCAAATAATATACCATACTAGCTGCGTGGCCCGGCGTTGCACGGGCTATCTCGAATACTGTGATATTCCCTGGAGGATAGAAGTGAGGCCTCGGGATCCATATTTTTTCATATGCCCGCCTCCGTTTTTTTCAACAAATATTGTCACTTACTTTACTCAACAAACGTAACGAAGTTAAACACCGTAATGCGAAAAAAAGAAAGAAAATACGCAAGAAAACGATTTTTTCCGATGTTAATAAATCCAAGCACAGAAGCTCTCTACAAAAGAAATACCACCATCCGTTAAATAAATAAAAAAAAGGAAGAACAACGTAATCTCTTCTCAATAGATGGAAGCACTAAGAGTAACTTTACGAGATGAAACACCTTAAAACGAAAAAAAAGTAAGATAACGATTTTTTCCCGACATTTATAAATCAAAACACGGAAGTTTGCTAAAAAAATTGCAACAGCGGATGTAAAAACTAATAATAGGACGAAAAAATCCCGCCGTGATTGAATTCACCGAGCTGTCAATAGATAGCAGCACTTTGAATTCATTCATTTTGACGTTTCTAATTAATATCTTTTTAAATAATTTTAATTTCGGAATTTCAATGGTCAAAATGGTTTCCTTGGATTATTTCCCATCGTTTGGTACTTTCGGCTCGTTTCAGCATTTAGTAGTTCGTGAGAAGATAACTGGACATAGATAGATACATACGTTTGTTTACCTTCGTCTTTTAATAGGAATGATTTCGTTGTTAAACGTGTTGTGTTATGTCTTAGAAATCAAACTGTGCTTTTAAAATATCACAAGACATTTATTTACATGACACAAAATGAAACAAATTAACATTTAATATAAAAAAAATTTAGAATAATAAAATATTTCTTGAGTTATTAAAATTCAATTAACACAAAATCAAATTCAATATCAATCAAAATCAGTCCGTTACTTAAAAATCACAATTGCCGACATCCTAAAATTTCAAATATAGCATTTTAGACTAATTTAGGCAATTAGCAATCATTCTAGCGACTCTAGTAGAAACACACATTACTCAACAACATTCTCGGCGAAAAACACGCAAGTCTCTTCACTTCGTTTCCTTTGGGGAAGGAAGATTTGTTCGAGCGAAATAGTTCAGTATTCTGTCTGGGCTCCAGTGGGATGGGCTAGCGCGAAATATAGCGGGCAGGACGGTACAGTTGGAATAATCATTTTGAAGTCAAATTGTGTTCTGAGTTATACAGTTCAGTTGAATAAATAAAGAGTACGACTTTCATTCCTTTGGAATTTTTTTTTCTGGAATCGTGGTCATTTGGATAGATATTCCATGTAATCTGGTATGCTGCGATTTTCCGGGTAGAGCAGGGATACGTGAACTTTTTTAGGGGCAAGAAAAAAATGGCGGGCAATTTAATTTATTATAAAACTCAATAAGGATTAAAAAATATTATTTACAAATTTCTTTAATACTGAGATGGTGAATACTACTCTGAATGCATTTCTAAAAGTTCTTAATAATCTGGTTCAAACCAAGATGAACTGATTATACTATTGTTACAAACATGGAAAGTCGCTTCCCAGCAATGTGAGTCTTATGGTTGGGAAGAGAGTTTCACAGGGGTAAGTATGAGATGACCGACAGCAGCCACGTCTGGACTCCTGACCTTGGCGACGAAATATGGGATCTCAAAGGTGCTGGAATCTTCTCGATATCACTATTAGCAGAGGAGATACGCATGAATGTACTAGAAGATTCCATGTGACGTCACGGCCTGCCGCGGGAGACTATATAAGGAGAGCGCTTGAATGACGGAGTGTGTGTTAATCGACTGGGATCGCCTTGGAGCGCGAACGTCTTTGGAGTTCGCCTGCAGTGCGAGCTAGGAAGCTGGTGAGCTGAGCGCTATTGAAAGTGCAGTTATTGTCATTGCTAGTTATTTGCTGACTGTTTGTGTTGTTAGATAACAAAGTGCTGAACTGTTATTACCTGCGAATTGTTGTCTGTTTACATTGGTAATCTGTGCAAGAACTATTGTTTCCTGTACCTGTGCTACGTGTTTTCCTGCATATTTGTAAATAAACCTTCATTCTCCATTATCCTGCGTGTTGGACTGTTTACACCGTAAACCCACAGTAAGACTGTTGTAACACTATTATTTTAAATTCTTATACTGTTATTTTAAAATCTGCGACGGGCCATAGTTTGCACATCACTAGGGTAGAGGGTTAAGTACGGTAATTAATTTAATATAAACTGTGCAATATGCACAGGTTTCAATATGTGTCCTTTATTCCTTTGCCACTTTCATGATGAAGCTCAGTCGCACTTCGAGATTAGTTTGGTTAATAACTAGGTTTGTTTAGACTATTCTATTTGAGGATCTTGCGCCAAGAAACTGAAATGAAATCAAATAGGTTTTTAATTACTAGAGTAAATATTTGCGAGGTTTGCTTGTTTTTTTCTTTCGAAAATGAGAAAAATCATAATCATGACTATTAAATTGGGATTATCAGTATTTGGATTGCATGATCAATAATAGCATGTTAATTGATTTTCTTTGCGAGAACTGCAGTTCTTGTTCTGAAAAAATACGAAAAGTCTTGTAGTGTGGAAGTTCTTAATTGCTAGTTTATTTTTATGGCGAAATTCTGACTGATTGGAAACCTCTGGTTCTGCCTAGTGGTGTGAAAAAAAAAGTCGATCAACCTATAGAAAAATCAAAGTAATCTGTTTTTTTTTTTTTTTCAAGGGGGAAAATATTTAGGGAATTTTAAAAATTTTTGCTTCGAAAAGAAACATATCCGTTTTTTATGCTTCGAAAAGAAACATATCTGTTTTGAGCAGATCTGTGTTAATGCTATTTGATTTGCCATAAATATTTTTTTTATTAGACTTTAACAATTCTTTTTTCGAGTGTTAGAGAAGGGAAAAAAAGTATTGTATTGGAGATAATTTATGACTTTTTTCTTATATATCAGTTGATTTTATTTATTGTATACCATTCATTCTTCTAGAAACTAAAACTGGAGATTATGTGCATATAAAATAAATTAAAGAAATAGAGCGGGTGACTGTGAGTTTAT
This sequence comes from Araneus ventricosus, assembly GCA_013235015.1. Classification (NCBI taxonomy): domain Eukaryota; kingdom Metazoa; phylum Arthropoda; class Arachnida; order Araneae; family Araneidae; genus Araneus; species Araneus ventricosus. The sequence goes on along the minus strand of BGPR01008872.1, from coordinate 43,191 downwards.
GAGTTATTTATGTTCCTATCATTTTGAGGAAAAAGTTATTACTTTCTAAATATATATGAAACGAATATCAATACAAATAAGTATTGATATACTAAGAACTATTATAACCCAACGGTACTTGAAAGTATCGTTTAATTATCTTCGAAATATGGTTGTTTTTCCTGATGGTACTTCCAAGGGTACGAAGAGTGCACTTCCACCAGCGTGTACTAGAACCAGCTTAGGGCAGAAATTAATTAAATTACACAGGTCTGCGATGAAAAAATTGTCGGTAAAGCAAGTGGTGTTTTTCATAGTTTTTTGGATGCTGATTACTGGAAAAATAATGAAAAAATACCATCAAGTACAGTTTCATCACAAATCGCAATCTATTTTTTACGAATTTAGTATATTTCGGACCAAAAAAGTATTATTTATATGAGTTCGATAAACATATTTATAAACTTAAAATAGTAAATTGGTGGATTAAACTACCAAACAAGAAAGAAGAAACTATTTCAATCCAGAATATTCCTGTGAATTGGTAAATTGCCTATTAAACACAATATTAAAGACAGAGGAAACCAGTTGAAACCGGATACCTCTCCTGCTTGCCAAAAAAAGTGTTACTTCCACCGTTTCACATAAAATTAGTCTTATGAAACAATTTGTCAAGGCTTTACCAAAAGAAGGTGAATGCTTCAAATACCTTTGTGATCAGTTGCCGGGTTTATCCGAAGCAAAACTGGAAGTTGTGTTTGTAGGACCACACATCAGGAAAATGATGAAAGATGAAAATTTTGAGACTAAAATGGAAACAAATGCAAGAAAAACCTGGGAATCTTTAAAACTAGTTATTACTAGCTTTCTTGGAAACAAAAAAAGATCCAAACTACAAATCTATTGTAGAAGAGATAATAAAAAACAATTCAAGATTTTAGGCTGTAGTATGAGCTTAAATGTTCATTTTCTCGATTCGCACCTGGACTATTTTCCTGAAAATTTAGGTGCAGTTAGACAAGGTGAAATATTTTACCAAGGTATAAAGGAAATGGAGAGACAATATCAAGGAAAATGGAATGTCAGCATGATAGCCGATTACTGCTGGATGCTACAAAGAGACAAAAGTTTAAAAGAGGAAAAGTGACAAAAGAACTTTTGAGGTAAAGAAAAAACGTTACTATAAAGACTTGTAACTTTCTACCTATACTTAACAATTACTTGAACTAGGATATAAATGTAATTTATATGGATTTATGAATTAATGAAATTTAAATGAAATGTCAAAATTTCGCGATTTCAACTGTTTCCTTCAAGATATGCAATCACTTTGTAAAAAATCTGTATGTGATAGAAATAAATGGATTTCATTTTTAGAATCAGTATTAAAAATAACATAAAAATCAGTCATCAAAATTAAAACAATTTTCAAAAAGTATTTTTTTGCAGGCCTGTGTTATTTCAATTAATTAAAAAAATATTTCTCTTTCCTGGAGCCAAAGCATGTCTAATTACATAAAAATAAAATTAAGAAGTTGTTGATAAATTAATTTGGGATTATAAAGAGTTAAAAAATTGCGAGATGTAACGGGCTGAATTCCTTTGATTCAACCCCTTTTTTTATAACGATTCTCCCCCTCACTCGGTATTCATTTTCAACCAGCGGAAGTGACCTCCCCGAAACTTTCTCGCATACCTCTCAAAAATTTGTCATTTGTGCTCCCCTGCGTGGATAAAAAATTCGAACCTACTGTAACCCAGACTGCAATGACTATCAGAAAGGTTTTCATTGTAGATTATAGTGATTGTAAAATATTTAGGTGAAGAACCATATTCAAAGAGATACGTATGTATTAAAACTTAGCAATATTTATTTTCTATCACACTTTAGCAAGCTCCGCTAATGCGAGGGCGTGCGCGAGCGAAAAGAAAATAAGAGAAAATGACATTGTTCGCTATCGCTGAATAGCTTGCGCATGCGCAGAGATTGCTTCCAGTACGCAAGTAAAAAAAAATCGAATATGCAGTTTTAACGCCTTTTTTTAACCGATTGAATCGAAATTTGGGCACAGATCTATAATTAATGTTAGCAACCGTCATACCAATTTTTATTTATCTAAGCCAAAGGGTTTAGCAGATATAATTTTTACAAGTATGCGATTATGCTAGTCCAAAATTTGATACGGACCTACATTCATGATGATAAAACTGTGGACAGGAGGCTTACAGGAAGACAAACAATTGAAATGGTTCTCATGACACGACTTCTCTTCTGAACACGTTAACTAGAGTATGGATTTGAATTTGCGAAGAATATATTGCAGGGAATGTGAAAATCTCGGCCGAATTCATAGATAGACCATTCAGCTGAAAGGGGTTGGAAAGGGTGGGGTTGGGAGATTGAAATTTTCATTTCCAACAACTCTGTTGCCAATTGAAGATAGAAAGATAATTCAAATTAGGCGAATTATCTCTTCATCATAGCGAACATGATACCATCATCATAACGTCCAGATAAATTTTTCGATACCTGCAATTAGTAGTTGAAAAGTGATTTTCATCCCTAAACCTAACCGTGTGACACCTCGTTTGCAGTGGCGGTTGAAAGGCTCCAGAATTAAGAATTCCGGCTTCTGCACGCAAATCTTTATTGTTTCTTCAATAAAGTTAAATCATTTTGTACAGTCACGTAGAAGTATGCTTTTCTGTTGTGATGTCTCTAATCTTTCCTTATCTAGCATATTTAGCCAAGTCCAAGAGTCAGGGATTCAGTATAAATGAGATAGTTTGATCCACTCGGCCGCTGGTAAGCACGTCTTTTCCGTAGTACGTAGATGACAAATGCTGTGCAGAATGTGTTAAAATGCTCCTTCTTTCGATTCATGATTCTAAATCATGCAGTGGCGTGACCCATTATATTATGGAGTACACGTCTTTTCCGTAGTACGTAGATGACAAATGCGGTGCAGAATGTGTTTAAATGCTTCTTCTTTCGATTCATGTTTCTAAATCAAGCAGTAACTTGAGCCTTTATGTCATTCGTGTGCACGTCTTTTCCGTAGTACGTAGACGACAAATGCTGTGCAGAATGTATTAAAATGCTCCTTCTTTCGATTCATGTTTCTAAATCATGCAGTGTCTTGACCCATTATATCATGGAGTGCACGTCTTTTCCGTAGTACGTAGACGACAGATACGGTGCAAAATGTGCTGAAAAAGCCCTGAAAATTATATCAATCACATTATTGTTATTTTTTTCATTTTTACTATGAGTTTTGATGCATACTTGCAGTTAATACTGTAACTCCCTTTAGCCACAATAAAGTACGATTTTGTTCCTAAATATGTATCTTTTAAATCCGTCAAAATAACCATAAATGATAAGCAAGTTCGTTCCTCTGTTTGTTTGGAAACATTCAGAAATCAGTTATTTGTTTGATATGCGTGTCACTTGGGGCGTTGGTGCATTTGAATTATTTAAATTTCTTGATAATGTAAATACAACTAATGAACGCGTGCAAATGTCCTGTATTTAAAGCTCTAATCAAACCTTATAATGTATCCATCATTTCGGAGCATTTAATTAGTTAATCAATTTCGCAGCGTCAGGTTGCTCTGTTGAGCGAAATGGCTTTATTAATCGAAATGTCGTTGATTGGTTTTGGAGTTTAACGACATATCCGAAAGGCTGCTCACGATTTTGATGCATTTTCCGCACCAATCATATTATGTTGACATTTCATGTCACATGTTTGAGTTCAAGTTGCTTGCAACTTTGAATTGATTACTTCACAAATCGGTTACAGTTTTATTTTCCAAGTGTTTTCCCCGGGTTTTTCTTTCTCTAAACGGTGTAGATTTCTCACAATATAAATGCTGTCAGAATTATTCAATAGATATTTTACTATTTAGTACTTAAAATGAAATTTATCATTTTTAGATTCTAATGTTGCTCCTCATATTTGAGTTGACTTGTTTCATGTTTGGACAGATAGAATTTGGTAATCGATTTCTCACTGATTTCCTGATATGCTAGAGTTCTGAAATTCTGTACAGTTACGTGTTCTCGATGGTAATACAATGTTTAATATTGTCAAAACTTAATTATCAATTAATCGCTTTATTATATTTAGTTTTGATTCTATACGAAAAGTATCATTTGGTAGTGATTTCAGCAAAATTTATTAAAAGATACTATTATAATTAAAATAATCAATTATGGAACACATTAACCTGTTAACGCCCAGCGTCCTATTTATAAGACCATTACATTTCACTTCCGTGGCTAAATCGAATTCATTCCATTGCCTCTCTCTCTCTCTCTCTTTTGTAGCTTTTTCCAACAAGTCAGTATGTATTCCCAAACTTCCAACCATTTTCAACTGACATAACCACCAGTTAGCCAGATATTGAAGACAAAGTGTAGCCATTTTGAATCCTTTTTTCATTTGATCCCCTTTTTTTGAATTAATGCAATGAACTCGAAAGTAATCGAACTAAAGTAATAGTTTACTTCTTGTTATTTTCGCTATATTTTAAAAATTTTCTAATGAATATCTATAAAAGAAGTTATTAAATAATTTTCTACCGAATTTCCGATAATTTTTCTTTTAAAAATATTGGAATTTAATGTTACTTCAAAGTTATCTTATTCTTGGTGTTCTAGCATAATTTAAAAGAAATTTATTGAAATATGTGCTTTAAATTGGTCGTTAACGGGTTAAACACTAAAAAGTAGGAAATAATAATAATAAAAAGAAGTGACAATTCAAGTTGACAATGCATAGAAAGCTACGAGAGATCGTTTCTCCAACAAATGACACGATATCTGTGTTTCTAATCTCTTACAATTATAGAAAGAGATCTATCAAATGAAAAAACTTTCGGTTTAAATGTAGAATTTTATCAAGAAGAATATCGATAATTGTTGTTCTAAATTCTTTATTATATGAAATGAATGTGTCTCTATGAAATGAAACAACTCTCGGTTTAAATGTAGAATTTTATCACGTAGAGTATCGATGATTGGTCTAACTTTTGTATTATACGAAGTGAATGTATCGCTATGAAATAAAATAACTGACGTTTTAACTATAGAATTTTATCACTAAGAATATCTGTAATTGTTGTTCTAAATTATTTGTTCTTTGCAATAAAAGTGTCACTATAAAATGAAACAATTCTCGTTTTAATTCGAGAATTTTATCACGAAGAATATAAATAATAGTTTTTCTAAATTTTTTTTAAATAATTTTTTTCGTTAAAATACATTAGGATCGTATTGAAGATTGATTAGCTAGGTGTCGTTGAACACCATGCAGCTTAACAATTCGTTTTTTAGTTTCTTCAAATGCAGATTTCGGTTAATATTTTATAATATTTTTTAAACTTTAGCCACGACTTTAGTAAGCAAATTAAATTTTAAAAAAGCCTTAAATAAATAATTTATTATTTGTTCTTTGCTATAAAAGTGTCACTATAAAATGAAACAATTTTCGTTTTAATTCGAGAATTTTATCACAAAGAATATAGATAATGGTTATTCTAAATTTTGTTTAAATAATTTTTTTTCGTTAAAATACGTTAGTATCGTATTGAAAATTATTTAGCTAGGTGTCGTTGAACACCATGCAGCTTAACAATTCGTTTTTTTATTTTCTTCAAATGCAGATTTCGGTTAATATTTTATAATATTTTTTAAACGTTAGCCACGACTTTAGTAAGCAAATTTAATTTTAAAAAAAGCCTTAAATAAATAATTTATTAAAATGTTTTATATAAATATGCTAACTTTTTTTTCTTTATATTATATTAGAACTTAATATGCTTCAATTAGATAATTCAAAATAAAAATTAGTAAAATTAACTAAATATTATCGATTCTAAATAAACATTAATGTAATTTAGATTACTTTTCAAATGATTCTAACGGTGATGAAAGATTCAAATGTAAATGTAGAATGAATGTAAATAAATTATTCAAAGTTTAAGAATTAGTGAAAAAAACTTAATTGAATTTCTAATATTCTAAGAACTAGAATTATATTACTGAGAAAAAGTGGAAGAAAAAAAACTGTATCATTCAGTAAAAAAAATCGTTCTTACTGTTACATGCAGTATTTGCATGCTGTGTAGTGGATTGACGCGGATTACTTATATCATATGTGCATGAATTGCCTCTATTGTAAATTAGTGATTATGCTACTCTAGGAATGGGTAAAGAAGATGAAAAAATTATCCGAATTAAATTATAGCTGCAATTTTAACATGTAGCCTTTTTTTCCTTTCTGATCGTGATAAGAAAGAAATGCTTTTATTTTATATATCCCATTAAGGTAGACAAGAAAAACAGAAGGCGGATTGTTGAATCCTTTCTTAAATGGATTATATCACCTGAATATACTCATAACTTCCATCTGTGGTTTCTTTGCAGTAAAATAAAGAAAGATAAAAAGGAAAATGTTGTTAAAATAGGCAATAAACTTCAGCCAGTGAACATCTTTCGCTAAATGTTTGTTGTAGAAAAAAAATCCCGTGTGGATTATTTTACAAGCAACATGGGAGTAGAACCCAGAAAAGGGGTTGCAATCCTGACATATGGAGGGATTTGCTTTAAGAACTGTAAATAGTCATTACTTAAATTTAGTTAATATCTTCACCGAACTACGCTCTCGTTTGAAAAATTAGCTTGAATGTGTGTAAAAATATATAAATATATTTATCTTATGGGGTGAAGCGTATTTTAATGTGTTTTCTGCCAATAAATATCTCAGGATTGTGAAAGGTTTCTTTTTACTTAATTCTAGACATCATTTTTAAAGATAAGACATTAAGCTAGTCGAATTAAACAGATTTTATCTTTTTAAAATTACTTCCGTTGTTTTCTGTATTGACTCTGCTTCCTTGTAAATATTCATTACTTAATTTAGTTAATATCTTCGAACTAACGATCCCGTAACAAAAATTATCTTGAACGTGTGTAAAAAATATATATGTTGAACTGTATTTTAATGTGTTTTCTACCAATAAATAACTCCAGGTTATGAGATTTTTTCCCCGTAATTCTAGACTTACCATTTCTGAAGATAATGGTGTTAGGTTAGTCGAAATAAAAAATGAGTAGTAGTGAGTTAGTAATGGGTAAAATCACGTATTTCAAACATGTTCTAATTCATTCTTATTCAAATTTAGTAATTAAAAATACCATACGAAAAGATCTATTCTTTTTTTAATTTATTAGATTTCATTCATTTTTTTTTTATCATTTCATGATTTTTTTAAGAATCGCAAAATGATGAGTGGAGAAGAAAAGAAAGAGAGGGCGGCAAACAACGGGCAAATTACTCAATGCTCATGTATCGTTTAAAAAGTGAAATTTTTTTCCGAAATAGAATATTTCATATAAATATATTATTCGTCATCTTTGCTGTAATTAAACCAATAAATTCTTGAGTTAATCGACGTTTTCTTTCCAACAAATTTACTGGTAAATATTTTATAAATTAAAATTGAAACTACCCGAAGAATATGTATTCATAATTGAATCAGCCGCAAGAAGGGAGCAAGCGTCTATAAATCGGAACGCTCACATCGTGTACAAAACATGTATTATCATATAGACGCTCAGACGCAAGTCTGTAAAAAAGGAACGGAAATCATTATGTAAAACCACTGATGTAAAGAATCACATATATATGTTTGGTTAATAAAGCAATAAATAAGAAAATTAAGAATTTTTTATTTTCCCGAGAAAACAGTTTTTGGATTCGTTCCCTTCACACTGACAGTTCAATTATGACTTCCTTACGTTACATTACTTACGTACATTATGTCACTTACCGAATATGCGAAGATCTTCGTCCAGTTATTTCCGATTATTTACGAATATTCTGTCATTTAAAATCATACAGATTTATTATTGGTATAAATTAATATGGATGATTTGATGTTAAGTTGCAGAAAGATTTTAGAACTTTAAAGTGTATTTTTTTATCTTAAAAATACTTTCATAATAAATACAGTTACCTTTAAATCATTCTTTGGAAATAGTTTCTGAAACCTTTCGAAGTGTATTAAATCTATTGCATAGCATGGTAGATGACAAACAGCGTTTTGATGCTCACACAATCCATCGTAACAATAATCCTGATTGTGTGTTCCTTCTATCTCATGTATTCCGTGGTATTTGTACACTAAATTGCGAATCTTATAACTCAAAAAATATCAATTGCCGAGCCATAAGAAGTGATTGCTTTCTATAGAATCCTTCAAAGGTTTCTTATTGTGCACAGAAAAGCCACCTACCAATAAAAGTAGACTTCCCTTCGAGAGGAAGCTTCTAACGTTCTCTGGAGGATGCTTTTATGTTTCTCTCGAAAATCTTCTGTCCATCCCTCCTCCTCCTTGTCTTTTCAGGTGGATCCTCTTCCACCCCTACCTCCAGGCCATCGCTCACCTCGGCTGTTCCTGCCCAAAGATTGTTTCTCGTCCACTCTTTATCCACGGGTCATTTGCGGGCTTGGATAACACCACTCGATACATTTATTGCCGGCCGCAGTTTTGACTGGAAGGACGACCTTATTATTATTTATGCTCTCCCGTGTACCTGAGGAATCGTATTTCTCGATGGGAGAGATTCTGTTGGCAATCGGTGCGGTAAATTTTCTGGATGGATGGCTGTTGGTAGGATTATCGCTCCGTAATAGGAAGAAGTTGATTTGGTAGATGCAGTGGTTTCGCGGAAGAAGTAGAATGCGTTATTTTGAAACAATTTTTTATAAGAAAATGTTGTATGTACTTATATATAATAGATCTGGTAGTAACAGAGGGTTTTTGTATTTGATTAACGAATGTCATTATCTGTACTTAACTCTAAATGCCACAATTTTTAACTGAATGCTTAGGCTACTTAGTTTTTTCTTTCATTCACATCTATTAAAGGTTTTTTTTTGTTTTGTTTTGTTTTGAAGCTACGGTTGGAATAACTATTTTGGAACAGACCTTGTAATTTTGAACAATAGTTGTGCTTGAGCCAATACCCCCTCTTCAAACTTCCACACCCTATGTTATCCAAACAGATTTAACGTTCGCAAAACCGGCGTTCACTGGAAATTTTTGTTGGAATTGTATCTTGTTGGCTTGCCTTAAGTCCCGGATCCAACTGTGTCACCTTGGACCTTACAGAACTTTGAAATAACCTTACTTGATCGGTATTATTTTATTGGTATTCTAATTAGAAATCTTTTGTTCTTCGAATTCACCGTCGTGTAGCTTCAAAACGGGAGAATAAACTGAACCCTCTTCCTGTTGCCTCACCGTAGCGTGAAAGAAAAGTCGCTAATGACGGAAGAAAAGAATAGGTAACTCCACGGGCTATCTAAATGAAACACAGATATAATCTAATGAATTAAAAAGGTGGGAATAACTGCATTTTTTCTCTACTGAAATCATTGTCTTAAGAGTTCTTTAATTTCCTTCCGTTGTAATATAAAGATTAACTTATATTACTGCTTTTTATCAATAACGCCTATGCCAATTTGCCAGCGTGCGTGTTTTTTCAGCTCTAGAAAAACTCAAGCTTTGCAGTTTAATATAGAGCTACATCTAGTTTTATGTTAGATCACGTGTCATGTAATATTCCTATAAATATGTAATTCTCTAATATCTAATCATTTTCAGTTCCTATTGCCCATATTGTAAATAAAATGTTCTTTGTTTTTTAGAAGCAGTTTTGTAGTATGGAACTAGTTAGTAATTGTTACACGCCCACGCTTAGTTCATTATGTACATCTGATGATTACAAATAGCGACTCCACAAATGGTGAACCCTACCTGATGGCTTTATGCATCTCTCTACACTGCCCCACATACAAGGCACATCTTTAGAACTCTATTTCTTCAACGACGAAAACAAGATTTTGCCTCAAAGCCGCCAAAGTTCAGAATTGCAATTATAGTTAATTTAACATTTGCATAGAAACCAAATAAATACATCTGAAGACAAAGACGTTAAGTACCTATCATGTTATTCTTCCTTCAATCTCATTTTCCCTTTGATTTAGAATTCGTCTTGACCCTTTTCCGAAGTATTGCTCCTCCGTCGGCAGCCATTATCGGCGATGATACGCTAATCCATCTACTCTAACTATATAACACCCTCGGCAACTACTTCTATTCTCTCGGGGAACTTCGACGAGGCACACACATCCGTCTCCGGAGGATAACTCTTTTACGCCACTTTGAAACACCCTTCCACCCCCCTCCCCCCACATATTCTCACCCTCACCAACTTCTGGAGCGAAAGGGGTGAGGAGCTATTATTTACTTCGTTCTTCCTTCTGAGGAAGAGTTGTCACATGACAGTTTGTCTCTGGCACATTTGCCCTGGCACGATTTCCCTGCAGCCGATTTCTGTCGTGCCCCTTCCGTGAGTGTTTCCACCCCCGGGTTGAAATGTAATGAGATTTCCACTCCATCCTTGCCGACAAGTTGCATTTGAATCTGTATTCTGTGGATAGGGGCTAGTTTTGCACGTGAGATTGGTCAGGGAAGTGATGATGGCAATCAGAGTTGAATGCACATCCTTATCGACTCTGCGCTTTCTTTTAGTGGCTTTCTGTTGTTTTGAGGAGAATTGGCAGAAATTGTTATAAAGTTCAAATAATTTTTTTACGCCATTTCCGTATGGTTTAATCGTTTGAAGGAAAAAAATAGCGTATTTTAGGTGATGTATTAAGTGATCTGGTCCTTTGATGATAATTTAGTGAAAATCTCTTCATCGATAATAATTGGAATGAAATGTTCTCCATCGATAATATTTAGAGTAAAAAGTTCTTCATTGATAATATATAGAATGAAAAGCTCATCGATAATATTTAGAATGAAAAACTCTTCATTGATAATATTTAGAGTGTAACGCTCTTCATCGATAATAATTAGAATGAAAATCTTTTAATCGATAATGGAGTGAAAATCTCTCCATTGATAATAATTAAAGTGAAATGTTCTTCATCGATAATATTTAGAGTGAAAAGTTCTTCATCACTAATATACAGAATGAAAAACCCATCGATAACATTTAGAGTGAAAAGCTCTTCATCGATAATATTTAGAGTGAGAAGCTCTTCATCGATAATAATTAGAACGAAAATCTTTTAATCGATAATAGAGTGAAAAGTCCTTCATCGATAATAAGTATGAGTGAAAAGCTCTTCATGGACAACATGAATCTCTGACAGTAGGAGAAAAGATTTATTTCGTGGTGGCTCGTCACCTCTCAGTAACGGCCAGCGCCGCGAGAGATAGTTTAAATATACGATTCCTCACTTCCGAAAATGTGTGTCCTATATTAATGGAAAATTCTTACTCTCAATGTTGGATGTTAAACTATTTAAGTGTAATTATATGAACAACATTTGTAACTTGTTTTATTTTTAAGCGAGTGACGGTGAGATAATTTTCTACATCTACCCTCCCTCACTAGTAAAGTACAAGTTTAAGAAAAGATTCCTCCTCCCTAATAATAGAGACTTATATATATATATACTAGCAGTACGCGCACGGCGATGCCCGTGGAATCAGGACTTCAACAAAATAAAAAATAAAAAAATCGCCCACAATGACACGAAAAAGTTTTCAAAACAAAAGATACACATTATAGATTTTCCGGCTTATTTTTTCCGCGATAATAACATGTAGAAAAACAGTACAGAGTACATTAATCCAAAACAATATAAAAAAATTGTTGCCCGTGGAATCAGGACTTCAACAAAATGAAAAAAAAAGAACATGACAAAAAGCTCCGAAGGTTATGACGTCACCTGACCCTTCATCCAATCAAATTGAAAGCTGCTTTCCGAAAGACTGTCGCTGAAGAAATTTCGCTCGACAAAAATAACTTTCGTCTGCCCAGGAATAATTTAATTTGAAAAAAAACGGGAAAAGATATTTTAACCGTTCTTATTTTAAATCAGAGAGAACCGTTCTAGTTATAAGTTGAAAAAAATTGAAAATAATAGTGTTATTAGAAAGTCGGATGCAACAAATTTAAAATCAAAACTAACATCTTGATGCCAAAACTGGGTATTTTTTTAAAAATTTCTCCAAATTCAGTAAATTGCGTTAGAAATTCAAAACTAACTTCATTAGAACGGAAATCGCGTGCTCTTTCCGATGGTGTATCTATTTTTGTCGTACAGTTATTTGAAACCATTCTATTGAGAAATTAGCGCGAAAAATCAAACAAAACAACACAAAACATTAAATAAAAAAATTCTAGATTAAAATTTAAAATTTCGGCTTCGAGATGCATTCAGTCACCATTACGACTACATGTGTACCAAATTTCATGGCTGTAAGTTCAATAGATTCGTCTGGACATCGCAGATAAACACACACGCACACAAACATTGCCTTTTATAAGTATAGATATATTTTAAATTGGTTAAAAGAAAAAGAGACGAAAAGGCAAAATTAAATGGTGTTTCGGAAATCTTAAATTAACGCACGTTAAATTACGTACGCGCAAATATTGAAGCAAAATGGCAAAAAATAGAAGAATAAAAAAAAAATGTGGATGTCACTTTTTTGAACGGTTGTGAATAAAAAGCAGCAGTGGATGAAGACGACTGCTTTGGTCGCATTTCCAGGAATGTAGGATAAAAATTTATTTTCTCCCTATAATATTATTGTTCGTTTTAATATCCCGAGACTAGCACTTTTGGACGATTTTACACAGGAAAGGGGTGTCAGACAATGGTTCAGATGAGCGCATTTCCGGAGTTCTTTGTTTGATCACGCTTCGTTAAATGTAAACATTTCCCCTTCCATTCTTCAGTTTCCCCCCATTTTGATGGAAATAACTCCGACTGGCGCATGCGCAAAAGCGCGGAGGGTTTCCGAATCCGTTGCTAAACAATACACCAGTTTTTCCATACGCTCTAAGCTATATTGTGAACCATTCGGAACTGAAAAATATTTCGTCCCAGGACGTTTTTCTAATATCCTTCTTGCGTTTTTTGAACTTCCGTTAAACCATTTTCATTTTCAAAACCCAAATTGCATTTTTAATATATAATTAACTATTGATTTAGTCTGTATTTTCTTGCTTATATTTTTTATTTATACAAAGGACAAAAATAAAGAATAATATTTACATAAGGAAAAGTATAGCTCATTTGAACAGGGAAGAAAAACAAGAGCACTATTATATTTCAATTTTAATCAATTATTTTGAATTAAAATAATTGTATTGCTCGATTTTGAATTTCAATATTTGCTCTAAACAGTGAAAAATATCAGTTGCAAGCATAGTGTATTTATTAAACCATAAAATATTTCAAATCTTACTAATTGATTTCTTGTAACATTAGTTTAAATTAAAAATAAATTGAACCAAAATGGTTTTTAAAATTACACTTTATTAAATTTATAATTTGTTATTGTAAATATTATGCAATCATGAAATAAATTTTTTTCCTAAATCCGCTACGAGGTGGCGCCACAGTATGGAACCAAAATTTAATTAAATCAATCGCTTAACTGACGATTTAATTCAGAAAATATTTAAAAAATGCTTCGTTATCGAGAACACATAATTGTACAAAATTTCAAAAATCTAGCGCATAAGGAAGTGAGTGAAATGTAGATACAATATTCCATGAAACTAGTTAAATTAGATAAAAGTGTTTAAAAACTTAGAATATTGTCTTCTACATAATTGTATCAATAATTTCTGGAACTGTATAGACACACACAAAATTCCATCTTCTACAAACATGAAACAAGTCGAGTTAAATAAAAGTGTTTAAAACCGCTTCATGTTTTCGAACTGAGTTTTGCTTCACAAGAATGCTTGCATAAAACCCTGCGATTGAATACCCTAATCCTTTGCTGTTTTTACCGATATCATTTTCTTTTTTAACGAATGGAATAGCGTATCTTAAATTACTTTTTCGGTGATTATGCCGTTAAAGCTCAAAAGAATTAAAGATATACTGTTCCTTCTCTTTCAACGTTAATAGTATTCAGCAGCCTGTGAAAGAGGTCGTTAGCATTGAATTTCCATTTAAAGAAAAAACTATGCATTTAATGGAAACGAAGAGACCTATACCTTGCCTGTACTTGTGAAAAACGATTCTGAACTGAAAACGTCGGTATAAAAATGTCTTTTATCAATTTTTGAGTTAATGTTTATTTTAATTTTGCACTATTTTTGAAATTTCATTTGGTATTGACGTGAAAATGTCTCCGCTCGTTACAGTGATGGTCGGCCGAACTTTCTTGGGTGACAAAATACCGTCAGATGTGTATCGCTAATAACTACGAGACTAATAATGCGAAAAGAATGGTTGACCCCACAACGGATAGATCATATTTGAAAGAGTTTGTCTCATAGTATGTGTTTTGCCTGTGACGTCATCGTACCAGTGTATGCGCATGCGCGTGATTGTTACGAATTAGCTTTATGTAAGGTTATAAATAAGTGTAGCGTGGAAACGCGTTTAGCTAGGAGGTTGATTCTGGTGTCATTTTAAAGAGCTTGAGGAGTATTACTAGGATCCAAAGTGAGATAATAAAAAAATTTTATCAGAATATAAGTAAAAATCGGTATTAAATTGAAAATTTCCAACTCCGCATGTTTTTTTTTTTTTTATCTTAACACGCAGAGTTTCCTTTCGAATAGTACGGAACTTACAGAATAATTGACAATATGTAAAAGAAACATTGTGTTAAAATTTGAATTCAAAAATTTGAATATTACGGGAAACATGAGCGTTTGCAGTAAATAATGTTTCACTGCGCATACGCGAAGTGTAGTTCTATATACTGTCAACAGATGGCGCCATCAAAAGCTACTCTAAATAAAACATGAGAAAGTCGCAGTTCGGGTCCGCAATGTAGGTTTTTCGTGAAAACGTCGGGATAAAATCATAAAACAAGTATTTCGTATTAATATGTAATTTAATTATCAATCTCTTTAATACAATATTTACATAGAGTAGTAACATGGTGACAGAATAGATAAATCACAAGTTTATCGCTTGTAGCAAGGGTCTGTGGAAGCGTCAAGCGTAAAAAAAGAAAAAGAAATCAGGTCATTTATTTAAAAGTTGAAAACAATTCGATTTAAAAACAGTAGGAGACATATGAGAAATGTCCAGTTCATCTGATATCCTGTTAAAAGTCTTATAAAATTTATATAACGAGAACCTGTTAATATAATTAAATTTTGAATATACATTTGGAAAAGAACTTTGGTTCCTTAAAGATGTGGCAGGCACAGCGAAATTTATCGAGCTCACTGTATCGGTACATTCGATCGAACCATTAATAAACTTGTAAAAGAAAAGAACACAAAAAACATCTCGTCTGGAACACAAACTATGCATATGAAACATATCACGTAGACATGAAGAGGGTATATCTTGTAAGTAAATTCCATTTTTCCTATAAATTAAATATCGCAAGAAGTTGGTTTGAATTCGCTCAATAATTTGAATTTTATTACGGTAATTACGGATCCCAAATAATACTACAGTATTCCAGACTGTATCGTACATGAGCGTAGTATAAAACCTTCAGGGCAATTTCACTCGAAAATTCCCTAGTTTTGCGTTTTAGAATTCCAAGTCTGCGATATGCCTTAGAGACCACGGAATCAATGTGTTTTAAAAAATCAAGTTTAGTGTCAAAGATAATACCTAGATCCGTGACTGAATCTGAGCGTGATGAAAAAAGATCATTAATTTTATAAACATGATTCAAAGGCTGAGCTTTTCTAGTATAACTAAGAATACTACATTTTTCAATGTTCAGGTGTAACTTGTGTGTGCACCACTTAAAAATGCGATCAAGATCACTGCAAGAGGACAGCATCGAGATTGGATCTTATTGAACTAAACAATTTCAAGTCGTCAGCAAATAAAAGACACTACTTAAAAACACTAGTAAAGTCATTAATGAATAAAGTAAATAGCAGAGGTGCAAGATTAGAGCCTTGTGGGACACCGGAAGCACCCGAGAACTCACGTGAAACAGCATTATTAGAATAAACACAGAGTGTCCTATTACATAAATAAGAATGAAGCCAATCCGTCAGGTTAACATGAAAACCAAGACCATGTCACTTATTTAAAAGATTGCCAAAATCGATAAGGTCAAAGGCCTTCGAAAAGTCGGTGTAAATAACATCAAGTTGTGAGCCAATTTGAAATGAAGAAATAATCTTATTTGTCAAGCAGAATAAATTAGTGGCAGTTGAACGTTTAGGAATTAAACCATGTTGAGATGAAGAAATTAGGTTCTTAACTTGGTGGAAAAGCTTTTTATGGATTATATTCTCAAAAATCTTAGACATGGGACTTAAAATAGCAATGGGTCGATAATTTTTACAATCCTGTGCATCACCTTTTTTAAAAAGCAAGAATAATTCTTGTTTGCTTGCAGACACGAGGAAATATATTTGATCTCAACGACAGGTTGAACAAAATATCGAGGGATAAATGAAAAACTCTGTGCATCCCTTAATAATAAAAGAAGGAATGTTATCCACACCAACAGTTAGAGAAGATTTCCGGCTTTATAATGTTTTGGGTTTGATTCCTCTGTCTTGTCTTTGTCAACATCGGCGAAAGAACGCGTAACGATTTTGGTGAATCTGTGAAAACGACAACTTTAAAGAAATGGACAAAATATTTTTTTGTTGAATTAAAGTTACTGTTTTGAATATTTCCTTACTAAAATCAATATTTTTCACATTCAGTCATGAAAAATAAAGTTTTGAACTCAAAACCAGTCCGATTATTTTGACCAGTTACTGTAGGAATAGATATACAGAGTGGTCATAAATTATTGAACCCATTTTAAAAATTAATAAAAAGAACTAATAATGTTACAATTGAGTTTTTTAAATGAGATAGCAAATAAAACAGTTTTTTTTAATAGGTGGCGTACCATTACGTCCTTCTAAATTTGCTACAGCGAGAGTTTTCCATACGCAATGGCTACCGCTCAACGGAAGCCGATGCGCGTTTTCTGGTTTCCTTTTTTATATATTTTTTCTTGAATATCTCGAAAACTTCTCAGTTTTCGAATGAGAATAGATTTAAGAAATTAAAGAGCGTAAAATTCCCTACAAATATATGCTTTTATTTTTCTTCTAGCTTTAATAGTTTTGCAGATAATTGCTCTCAAAATTGGGAGATGTCGAATAATTACGACCACTTAGACCACCGTAACGGTGCGTTACCTATCTGAAAAAAACTTTTAAAAATGCATTCTAATTTTTAAGAAAACCGTTAGTTGTTACATTGTTAGTTTTTTAATGTAGGACTACTTTCCTCCCATTGGGGTCTCAGAAAGGAAATTGATTCACACGCCAAAAAGCCACAAAGCTTGGTTTGGGAGATCCTCTATATCTCGGTAACTACGTATGCTGAAAACATAACTAATGTCTTATTTTAGAGATAACGGGTAACAACAGAAGTTACAAAAAAAAAAAAGACTTACTTAAGCTTAAAAACGAGAGGCTTCGAGAAACAAAAGAGTCACGCCAGTAAAGTAGTCCTACGCCTTTAACTTCAGCGGCTGTTTGAAAAGACAGCCTCCCTTCATTTTTTATATTAATTTTTGAAATGGATCCAATAATTTATGGCCACCCTGTGTATTAAGTGTTGCTATGTTTCGTGTTAGTGTTTGACATCAATTCTACATAAACTTTTTTCATTAACTGTATGGCAAGACAGATTACGTCAGCAGAATTTGTCGCATCGTTTTCATTCAAGAGGAAGAATAAGATTGGTTTGTTACTTCTTAAGATTTTTTCGGCATTAAGAATGATTTAATTCTGAACTCTACTGGTATACGACACAGTTTATTACACCGTGAATCGCTATCCCAAGTGGGTCTTGTAATGTAATTTAGGAGTCTTGGAAACTTATACTGTAGGTCGTTATCCCAAGTGGGTCATGTAAAAGTGCCTATACACTTGCGAGCCGTTCATTGAAATTATTTTCATGATAAACCTACCGCGGACCATGAGAAAAGAACAAACTCATCTCGAACCATCAGTCATGAGATTTTAGGTTCGCGGGGAACGACTAAATACACACGAACACGTTCCAAAGTGAGCTGCGAAACCCTTTGTGTGAACCGAAAAAAGGACAACTTAACGGACTTTTTCGAATTTAATCATCTGTTAATCATTTAATTTTAGTGTGGATTCCGTATGAGAGGCGCCATTTTCTAGAAAATTTGAGAAAAAATTAATTACAGGATGCCATAATATTTATAATATTAAACTAGGAAAATTTTTATTAAATAATAAGAAGTGGAATATAAGAAAAATGTTTTAAAAAATTGGCTTTAAATTGTGTTCTAGAGATTAGAAAATGATTTTATCGAAAATTTGATGGTGAAAACAAAATCTTCAATTCCCATTTACTTAGAGTTTACCTCATGATTTTACGATTTTGTGTGGACTTTTGATATAAAATCTGGATTTTTCTGGATCTCTTGATTTCGATTTATTTGATTTTAAATCCTTCTTACCACTAATACATTAATAAAAACGTGTCTTTAAAACTTTTTTTTATTGTTTTATATTGCAAACAATGGTTTTGTTTTATTTATTTATTTATATTATTAGCTTTTTACATTTTTTAGTCGCGAAATTTTCTGTTGAAAAAGAGGTAAATTGGGAAAACGTTTAAGAGTACTCGTTCTAAAACGAGAAACCAAGTGGTATGACACCCAACTAACTCATTTTAAATCATCAGATTTAATACATTCACAAAAGAAAAGCATATGCGCAAAAAAGATAAACATTTATGTTATGCTAATAACTAACAACGCTTATAACTAACTGTTAGAAAGAGGAGTTAATGTCTATCTCTGTTTGGATGCTGTGTTATATTTTTGCTTGCGAAAAATTGTTTTTTAAATGAGATGTTTAATTTATTCTTTTTCTTTTTCAGGTAAGTTTTCCGATGCATTATTCTCTTGTTTTTTAAGTGTCCTCTCTGCTGAGGTGAGTGGTTGAATGCGTGAGAAATTTTGATTATTCGTATATATTTCTGTGACAAATTTTGCAGATGATTCTTCTGATTTGTAGAAAGTATTTTTTTTTTTTGTCGAAATGTGAAAAAAGGACGAGTACATACTTGCTTGTATGTTTGAGTTGATGTCGCATTGTTTCTTTATAAATCGAATTTTATTTCTCCTTAAACTTGTTTATTATTTAATTATAAGTAATGTAGAAACGTTTCTAGCAATCGCGCCATTTTGTACTATCGTAAGATAGTATATAGTTTTCTCTTTAAGAAATTTTATTCAAAAGTCTACCAACTATCGGGTATCGAATTCCTTTTTGTATTTTATATTCTAAATATTTATCCTGAATATGTTGTTTTCTTTTTAATTATTCTAAATATATATTTTTTATTATTCTAAATTTATTCATTCATTTAATCTGAATATCATTTTAAAATATGAAAAATATCTAGTTTAAAAATAAATGTAATCCCTATCAATTAACTGTTTGTATTCAGTACGCTTGAAATGAATTAGTTAAAATTATTATAATTCTAATTTAATTTCAAACTTACTTGGAAACAAATGGATGGATAGAATTGTAAATGCAACTGCGTTTTAGATTTTTTTCCCCTGATCTTTCGAAAATTATGAAAAAATCCAAAATATCTAACAGTTTGGTATAATAGAAGGTTAGGTACATTAGTAATAAAAATAATAAATGTTGCAATTTATCTAATGTTACTTATATTTTAGATTAAAAATTTTAAAATAGAGTTTAATAATTATTGCTTCTGAAAAGGAATATTTAATTTGAAATGATGGATTCCCTTTGGGAACTTGTACGATGATAAAAATCATAATTTTGCCAAAGCAAGTGTAAATATTTCATTGCATAACCACTTCTAATGTAAACAACATCTTGCCCTCTTCACGCTGACAGCGTTTAATTTTTGAAAATATGCAATTAAAAATTCTTGACACTTGATGGGAATTTTGTCATCTTGGAATTGATGAAGAGTTGTTAATTATATGGCTTCACTTGCACGTGTTGTTCTTCATCTGGAGTAATGGAAGAAAAATTTCAAAAGTACCGAGTTATTCGACAATTCTGGGAATTTAAATATATTAAACAATTCTTGCCAAGCTACCGAATATCTTGATTTGATTTTATTATCTTTCAAAATCTGCTTTGGGAATGTGTTTAACTAGAAGTATTCTTTTTCACCTGCCCTACGGAAATGTAAATATAATACTATGTGCTTGCTGAATTCTTTACTTCGATAAAACTGGTATTGCGTTCTTAAGAACTATCAAATTCAAATTCGTGAAAATATTTTGCAACCATAGAAAAATACGACCTCGAAATTTTCATGAATTTCGACGTTTATATTTTCTGGAATCCGAGAAAACGACTCTTGATATTATATTTCTGATGCTGTCTCTATGTCCTTGTTTAAGTGGGCGCGATTCAGCGTCATGTGCTCATGACAATCGAACTGCCTATAAGCTGAAATTCGCAAACAAATCATTCTTTAAGATGCTTATCAGAAAAATTAATGGTTATTCGCCGAACAAAATCGGAAAAACCGTGCGATTTTTTTTTCGGCTTTTGAAATAATTGTTTGTCCTGTGTCAGTGCCCTCGGAAATAAAAATCTATTTTTTACAAAGAATTTTTTGTATGTAATACAGTCGAGTCTCGATTGTTCGAGATTTCCATAAATCCGAGTTGGTGAAAAAAAATCAGTTTAACTCCCAAATAATGACCCACACATACACAACACGTGAAAGAATTACTGCATCTGGTTTTTCTTGTTGTTCGACGGGTTATATGTCCACTGTGCACCCCGAAGCCACCTGCAGAAATGCCCCCTTCCAAAGAAAACGGGATATATATAAGATAGATATATAGGAGCAATGTGTTTAAACAAAAAACAATTGACAAATATTTTAAGATAAAATTAACCTGTTGTTATCAGCAGTAATGTAATAATATGCAAGTACGTTTTTCATTTAAATATACTACAGTGAAGTTTAAAAATTGCTTCCATTTAAAAAATTTATTTCCATTTATTTATTTATTAAATTTTATGATTTCGAGAGTTCGAGGTAGGCCCGGTCCCGTCCACCTCGAATTATCGAGACTCGACTGTATAAGTTTTCATTGAAATATTTACAATGATGATGACTTTCTTTTAGTAAAATAGCTTAAAACCCTTCCTAAGACAGCGAGAAGTGCACTTCTCACCAAATTCATCAATTTTTAAGTTTTGCGTAAATTCTCGCCAAATTTGTCGATGAAACAAAATTTTAGGTGTCCCTGCTTCGTATCTCAAACCATAACGAAGTGTCTTGACTTGATAATTTATTAATTAAATTTATTAACAAAATTAACTAACAAGCTAAACGATTTTTTTTTCTTAAATTAATCTCAACCGCAAAATTATTTTATTAAATTATTACTATGAAAATTGCCCTTTAAAGGGTTAAATAAAAGTTGATGTCATGCTGAAAATAACAGTTTTCAATCTCTGATATTATTCATTGATCTAATTTAAAAATATAATTATTTTAAGAAACCAAACCAGCGGGAGTGTTCTCCCCTAAACTTTTTTGTATACTTCCCCAAAAAGGTGCCGTTTCCCCTTCCCCCGCGTGGTTAAAAAAATTCGAATCTACCGTTACCCAGAATCCAATGACTATCAGAGGGTTTTTCGTTAGAGTGATTGAAAAATATCTAGGTAAAGAATCAAACTCAAAGAGATGCGTACCGATTTTCCGCTCTTACCGGCTGAAGGACAAACTGACGTAATTCGCTCCATAGCTTTCGCGTGCACAGAAGATTGCTTCCTGTACGCATGCTTGTGGATATTACTTTTGAAAAGAATCCGTTAATTATGCAGACCGACAAACAGTCAACCCTTTGACGGATTTGGCCCAAAATTCTATACGGACCTACATTCATGATGATAAAACTGTATACCAAATTTTGTCCATCTAGCTATTCAAGTTTTTGAGTTATAGTGTTCGCATGACTACGGACAGACAGACAGACAGGCAGACTTCCCTTAGACGGATTTTGTCCAAAATTTGATAGAAATCTACAATTTATGTGTTAAGACCACATACCAAATTTCATCCCCGTAGCTCTAATAGTTTTCGAATTATCGTATTCACAGACAGATACACAGACAGACATAATTCCAAAATTGTGTTTTTCGGACTCGGAGAGGTCTAAAACGTGGAGATTCGTCAAAAACTCGAGTTCAAATTTTTTGACGATTACAATACTTTCTCTTTGTATGCTTCGTATGCGAGAAAGTAAAAAGGAAAACGAATTAGGAATAAATATGCCGTCTAATTAAATCGATATATAATCCTATCGAATTGTTATGAAAAGTTTTAAAATATGGAAAAAATACATAACAGCAATTTTTTGCTTTAAGTTGTCGGGTCGGCCACACAAAACATGACACTATATTTTGTACGTCGAGATCGAACCGGAGGGGAGAGAAATTCGAACGATTGGTTTTTTGCGTTTAAATAAAATTCTATTGATCTACTAGGAAAATTTTAAATTAGAAAGTTATAGCTATAAAATGAGTCTTCGAGCGTTAAGATAGCTTAATTAGGGCAGGAGTAAATTTTTTAAAAAACGAAAATTTTGGAAAAAGTATTTTAAATTTTGTTTACAAATGAATTAAAATTTTTGAAACTTCGCGCAAATACGCATTATATAGTACGACATCTGTGGTAAAAATTTCGGATTCAGATCTTTAATATTTCTTGAAAAATTCAACTTTTTCGAAAAAAAGAACGTCGTCGGAAAATGCCTGTAAGTACTTTTTTTATCAGCCCGAATTCGTAGAACGAAGTAAAACCATCCTCTAAAAGTGGTATTCTACAATATAAAATGGCTTTGCAATAGTCGATTTTTCGAAAAAAGTGAAGAAAATTAAATTCGAAGTTATCACTTTGTCTCCTTCATTATGCTTAAACAAATTGTCCTCATTGCAAAAAAATTTTCCCTTTGGGGAAAATGCGTTCAAGCAAAATAAGCGAGACAAAATGATAATTTATAGATCGTTTTACTAGCTATAAATATTTTTATTTTAAATTATATTTTTATCTATATTTTTAATTTAAAATTTTCCTCTCAGATTAAGAGCCTTTTATTTAAACGCGCGCGCGCCAAAAAAAAAAAAAAAAAAACGTTCGAACCCTCTCCCTTATTCAGTTCAATCTTGGAGTAAAAAATATAATGCCATGTTTTGTGTGGCTGACCCAACAGCTAAAAGCAATAAAATTGCTGTTATGTATTTTTTCCATGTTTAAGTACAATTCGACTGGACTAATATACTCGAATTATAAAGTAACTTTTTTATATTTAAAAAAAATATCTTAATTTTTAAAAATATGTTTTCATGAAAATAAAACTGCAATTTTTTAAAGACAAACAAAAGAAACCAACTTAAAATGGGATAAGATATACTTCTAGAACAACGAAAACAAATCACGAAAAATATGGTAACAGTAATCGTCGGTACCAGGAATTTTCTATTGGCTCCATCTACCAAAGCGTATAACTGCACAAAACGCTTTAATAAATGAAATTTCTTTTTGTTTCGGATACAGGCATCCATAAAATTTCCGAAATCCATGTTTTCTGAAGTTTTTGGATAAGGAAAATCTCTCTTTTTGATGTCTGTCTCGTGTAATTCCGATTTTAAAATTCAATATTTCATCCCCCAAAATCTTATTGAAGGGCTCATGTCAAAATGTCCGCGTTATGTGTCGTAAGAGTTTCGGATAAAACGGCAGCGAATTTTTTGTTCTTTATTCTCTTAAATGGCAGCAACGGATCTTATCAAACTCTTAAAAGACCCGACGTTGTTTTCTTTGAAAAATAAAAAGCACTTTCCTCTAAAACCCGGAGTGCAGCCCTTTCAAGAAATGTCCTCGCAATATTCGGTTCAGAAAAACGGCCGACAAGGAAATCTGTTCCCCTTTCACAAACTTAGAAGGAAAATACGTTTTTTTCTTCTTTCTTTGCTGGTTTTAAAAGCGTTCGGTCTGATCATTCGTTCTATTTTTTTCCCCCATGGAGAAATCGAACCGAATTTTTGTTGTTGCTCATGAAATAAATTGTTCAATGATGCGGACTTGAAAGCTTATAATCTGTAACACATACCGAGGATATTATTTCTGTAATAAAATAGTTTTTAATTTTCTTTTTTTAAAAAGTTTTGATTTATTGTGGGCTGTTGTTATTTGATTTGCTGTTTTGAGGTCATTAATCTGTTGTCAATTACCTTTCATCCATTTCCCATTAAGAAGTCAGCGTGTTTATCATGTGTTATGGTGTTGTTTTTTGGGGGGAGATGGTCAGTGACATCAACGAAAATGCGTTGCTAGTGAATTTCATTTGATTTGCTGTTTTGCGGTCAGCATTCGGTTTGTAACTTGCCTTTCCATTGAATATTACAAGTCAGATTATCAAGTGCCATCTTGATGCTTTTTTGGGTCGATGGCTAGTGACATCTACAAAGATACGTTGGTAACGTAGAATAGAAATCAAAATCATTCAAAGAAAGCAAAAAGCTAAGAAAAATACTCTGAGAGAATCGAATTAAACAAACAAGGAATCCATTCTAGTCCACTTTGTCAAGGGCTAAGGACTTTATTCGAAATGGATTCAAAATATTTGGGAAATTTTTCTGTAAGAAGCTTGCATTACGCCAAATATAGCTTCTCTTAGCTCGAAAATTCCCAACAAAAGGCAAAGGAGATGTAGCGTCTTCAAGCTGGCTGCCCATCGCAGTATTTGCGAAGTAAATGCCTTGTGGAAATTTGAGACCCGTTTTCCTTTTAACCTACAATTTTAATCTTATTTGTAACTTGCAATTTTAATGTTGTGATTTATTTTTATAAAATCACATTGATGGTAAGCGCAGTTGAGCTAGCAGAGAAAATAGTATTATAACCTCTTGAGACCCAAAGCTATAATTAATTAATATAATTAACTAACGAATTAATTTTATATAATTAATGTAATTAATTACATATAATTAATAGATGCAGCACCGGAGTATCCAAAGCAATTGATAGCGGGATTTGAATGGAAAGCAACTTCTAAATAAAATAAAAATATATCGATTAAGATGATCTCGAGGACAAAACGCAAATTGTTCCTTTTTGAAAGATTACATTAATGTAATGTGCTCAGTTATGTTTAGTTATATTTCTCAAACAGGAAATAAAGAATTGGGGAAATTCGATAGTTTTTGCTACATCGTGGATTTGACTTTACGGTGGATTTTTACATTGATCACGAAGTGAGAACAACACGGTTCAGCTACTTTACGAGGTAGGTTACGTTGTTTCTGAGAGTATGTTTATCTGCAATAGATGGCATGTCTAACTACTTTTGATATGGATAAGTTCCGAGTTTGAGTTCTGAAAACCAGCGGTGTCCATT
This sequence comes from Araneus ventricosus, assembly GCA_013235015.1. NCBI lineage: Eukaryota > Metazoa > Arthropoda > Arachnida > Araneae > Araneidae > Araneus > Araneus ventricosus. The sequence continues at coordinate 17,703 of BGPR01008872.1, read as the reverse complement.
ATCTTCTGCAGCGAAATAGATGCAACAGCTGATGATTTTTGTTACCTTTTACCCCGTGAGATAGCTCTGATAGTCTTTGAGTGAACTTCACCAATTTTTGCGGTGTGCTCTCTTTGTTGTGGACATTCTTCTAACCAACCCGGACTGGTATTTTTTGTGCTTCGACTCTTAGGCTGGTCATTCATTATCGCTCCACGCTAAAACCAATCATCAATGTGAAAAAACGATCAGAATTAGCGTGATGTGAAGGGGAATGTTGGATATCCAACTTGTTCCAATGTGCATCACTCCATTTGAATTGTCAGGCCATAAATGCGACGGGAGTAGGGAGAGAACTAAGGGTGCTTGATTCATCGAGGAAATTAGAGCTTTAGTTTAGTTTAGTTATATTAATGTCCCGTTTTGAAGCAACACGAGGGCTATTTTGGGACGGACCTCTTAATTTTGAACCTCGGTCAGATGACAATAGATAATTGGAGAAGGCTGGTGTCGAGGATCTGAGTGTCTGGTAGTGGGTGGATTTGCATGGCGTTGAACGATAGTGAACGACTTGCCTAAATGGATGGGCTAAAAAATAGAATGGTGAGGAGTGGATCGGCCGTGAATGACCGAGCCGGCCGGTTACTTTTTTGTGCATTAACTCTTGAAGTTTGTAAATTTGTAAAGTATGTCAAGATGCAATCGACTATCTTCCTCTGCAGAAAAGATCGACACCACATTGTATGAAGATCTTGAATTTTACCCTAAATCCCCCGCCCCTAGAAAAGTTGAAAGAGAAGAGAACAGCCAAATATTGGATTGGAAACCTACTTGTGGATCGGGATTATTTATTTGGAAAGGGAGTGAAATGGCTGAAAAGAGGATTGGGCTCTGGTCGAGTATCATTTCCTTAAGCGATCGGCGGTAAAGACTAATCTCTGAAGTTCCCCCGGAGGATTAGCTAAGTGCTCGCCGGGGGATTAGAAGAGCGGCCGCTCGTCCATCTCGAGGCGCAGGAAATTTAAGGGGAAAGATCATCTTGTCAATTACACTGCTGCGGGCGAGGGGGCCTCGTTAGAGTGTTTATGCCGAGGATTTTCTCTTTCAATTCCATTGATTATTTTGGACCTCGGCCGCGAATGGAGAGGTTTCTCTGGTGAGGATTTATTTTTTCAATCTCGTAAGGAGACTCGATCCTAGATCTCTTGAGGTTATATGAAGAAGAATGTTGTAAAAAACACAAAACGTCAAGTGTTTACTGAAAAGTTAGCTTCCAAACCTTTCACGTCAGCTGGACTCGAACGTTACATTTTGTTTTCTTTAAAGTCTTATAGCAATTATAATAACAATATTCTCATAATTTAGTTCGCCAATTCTAACTAAATGAATAAAATAATGAATTAGGGCTATTTAGAGTCGAATGAGTATCATTTTGGTAATCGTCGACAAAATCGATTAATAAAGGAAAAGGTGTAAATATAGGCACCCTCTTTTGTTTTTGACTTAAAGTTACTTTCATTTTAAAAGATTCTGGATTTTTGACCTTCATTAACAACTATCACAAGTTTACTAAATGAGAGGAGGCAAAACAATGATTAATACCAATTATTTCAATTCGAAAACGGATATTTACAAAAAGCTTTTAAAAAAGCACCAGAAAAAATGGAGTGCAAATATGGGCCCGCTTCAAAAGAGTCACAAAAAATAGTTTAAAATGTTTTAAAACAGGATAAAACAATACAAAATAGTAGAGAATTTATTTATTACAGAAAATATTATTTACAGAAATCGCAAACATAATTGGCTGTTTCAGCCTCGGCACACTTAGACACAATCTAAGTGTGCCGACATTTGGCACATAACACATTTAATCCACACTTCCCCGCGAGTGTCTTCAGAGAACTTTCCATCACAAAAGATGCAAGTTGCCTCCCTCGAGTCTGGTTTATCCCCATCGTTGATATCCAGGTTGATATCATCATCAATGTCCACAAGGGGAGGATCATGGTAGTCTGATCAGTCCGATGATGAATCGTATCGTTTCTTGGTCGAATTTTCCTTTTTTGAAGGCCCTTGGTCTTTCCACTCCTGCCCCCTGGCCGGTCTCTTACCCAGGGAACACTCAAGGACGTGTTCATGGGAGCACTTTTCTCAAGAGACTTGGTCAACTGATCCTTGTATGATGATCCAGTGATGAGGCTGGACCTTGTTGCTTTGCGTCCACGAGTAGTGGTTCTCTTCTTAATGTTGGGGACAAGAGATATGTCGAACGGAGAAACTGTATTTGAAGTTCCCTGGGAACATTTCGGTGTTTCAGCAGCCTCATCAATTGGCATTGAAAGGGTGCCCATATATACACCAACCAAACCTAAGAAAGATGACCACTATCACATGTAACCAAAAAGCGTGTGTGACTAAAGGCGTGCTTCTAAAAGTAGCTTAGGATCTCTGCTTTCCGGATATCACTGTAAAATTATTTTAAACTAACCATAAGAACATGAAAAGAGTACGATTTAACATACCTGTCAAAAGTTTGCAGTCTAGAACAAACTCCAATTCGCTCAATAACTCACTCTGCATCCATACTACTTGAAAGAATGGTTCCAACTGTTCTCTGCTATCTTATATCAACTAGCAGCACCATCTACAGACCTGGAGGCCAGTCTTCAGCACTTCCCATAGCCACTTGGGGAGGGGTGCCCATATTTACACCAGTGCCCGTTTTTACACCGGTTCCTCTACTTATTTTCATCTTTACAAACATTAAATATTTCAAGATTTGCAATGTTGGGTTTTATTTAACTGTATGAAAAATGTCTGGTACTTACTATGTAGAAACCCTAAATCTTAATTCAGACACATGCATAGTGACGGGATGCGGTAGCTCTTTTTTAATTAAAAATGGACATGGACTATATTTCTTTTTTAATCATTTTATTTAAAACTCAACATGGGTATAAAGAAAGAGAGACTGTGACTAAAATAGTACTTAATAATATAATCAAACAGTGGAAATAAACCACATTTTAAGACTATAAGATCTTGCTTAGTAGGAATACAATATACAGTAGGATAGTTACTTCACAAGATCTCGCTTGATAGGAGGTAAATATTCTGTCTCTTGCTTAACAGAGGAGCACCATCTTTTTGAATCCAGCTATCAGCAACTCTTCGCTAGAACTGGTGGGTTTATCTCTTCGCCACCCACTTGGGGAAGGCTCTGCAATCGACACTAAACAGTGACTTTAATCTTCTTAAGGGATTCTGTCAAGGAATATAGCTGCATTAACATGTAAACGTTGTTATGGTGAAGTTTTTGTGATCACGTGTATGACTATAGCATTTCTTTGATTACGTAAATCCTATTCTGATCAACTAATGATGAGTCGAAACCCTGAAGTTTACACAGCAATGACCCTTGGTGGACTGCTTTATCAAAATTGCAATCCACTATCCAAACAAGCTTAAGCCTGTGCTCCCTTTATGTCCTGGCACTTTTTGATTCGTCTATGTATTTTTAAAATCATTAGCTGAATTCGAGCTCAGCGATATAAATCTCGAGCTGAAAATCGTCACTTAACGAGCAGCACCGCCTATTTCAATTTTTTTTCAAATAGGAAGAAAAACTGAATTTTCCAATACTCTGGAATCCATTGATAGTTGATACATTTCAGTTTTTCTTATTGTTTAAGTAAATGGTTTTTAAATATTTTGATTTTCAAAATACTTTCGGTCACCTCAATATAAGCCATATGCTTCCCCAAAGTGTATTTGTGTGTTACGAGATAAATTGCAATGAAAGTTAAATACGAAAGAACGGCGGGTTTGGATATTTTCCAGAAGCTCTTATGCTGATGTATCCAACGGTGCTCAGTGATGATCTTAGCTGTGATGTGCTATTTTATTTACGAATACCGAATTGAAGTTCTCCATTTTTCACAAAGATAATCTCGAGTATCTGATTAAATATTTCACTTGTGCGGCTCCCAAAAACTCGTTATTTAGCTATAGGATTTATGATTTCACTTTCCAAACGTAACAAACGACCAGATTAAAAATACGATACAGTAGCCAAAATGGAATTTCTTTTGCTTTTTATTCGCCAAATGTGGTAGTCCGGATTTTTTAGAGCTTTTTAATGGTTATCTCAATTATGGCGAACATGGCGACGAAATCGCGCCGTGTTCTGAAGTCTTAACTTCTCTTTCTTAGTTTCATTTGAATGTTCAATTTATCTTCTAAATGCTTACAAAATCAAGAAAATAACTTTCTTCAAGGCCAACAATTTTATTCTGTGCTTACGTAATTTAAAGCATCAGAAGCAAATTTATTAAGCTCAACTATAAATGTTTTTTTTTGCTAGGATGCACTCATTATAGCCAGCAGGGTTCGCAAAACAATCCTCCTGGCGGTTGGCGAGCATTAGCGGGCAGGGAGCACGGCCCCTATTGTAACAGTAAAACCTCTTTAAATCATAACCTCAATAAAAATCTTTAATGCATTTGAAAAATCTTTGTAAGATTTTAATATATTTTGACAAGCATCTGAATCATCTTTTGAAAAACATCTTTAAATAACATTCCTATCCTGGTAAGCGGAAGAAAAGGATAATCAAATTTGAACAGTTTTACCTCACCGAATACATTGTATTTATTCTCTTGATATAAATTGTATTATCCTGTTGCAAATTCTTGATATTCTCTTTCCATCATTATTCTTTTTGATGCCTGTATCTTTTTTACATCTTTTCCCTATTGTTTAATGTCTTAATACTTTCTCTCAAGTGCTTCGAACGCCCACACAATAAATAAATGAAAATTCAATTTTAAAGTTTTTATTTAATCTCTTATTTCTCTCTATTCAGAAGACGTCAGTGCCACCTACGATTAAATCTTTGCATAATACGGAAAGAACATAACTATTTTCTTTTTACTACAAAAGAAAATCTTTGTTATCTGCTTAATTTACTTTCCCTTTTTATCTTGCGCTTCATTTCGTTCCTCTTGTTCTGTTTGCTCTCGCCTTCCGTAAACATGCCCCTTCTGATGTGCGAAGAAAGAAGAAAAAGAGAGAAGCCTTCAGATCAATGACTCAATCTAAAATCAGGCCTCAAGAAAACGGAGGCGTAGAAAAAGTCAGGGAGATAAAAATCCACTGCAGTTTCATTTTCGATTAGCAAAAGCTTATTACTATCCTTTTCCCACCCCCTCTTCTTTCGCTTTCTTTTTTTCCCTCCTATTCTTTAATTTGAACTTGACGAGATGAGAGCTAGATGAGAATTCGTTTTTGCCGACATGCCTTCGTTTTTTTCTCCTCCTGCCGGTAACGACGCAAAACAGATTTTGGCCCATCCCTATCTTTTGGTTTTTTAAAACTATTTTTACTTCTGTTTAAATTACGTTTAGGTTTCACTTGTGCTTTTGGTAAGCTGCGATATTGATTTCAATATTTTTTTCTTCGTCTTCTCGCAAAGCTTAAGAAATAAATATAAGTTTTTATTCGTTTCGATTTTCTACTTGATTTGAATATCGGAAAAGTTGTTTGTACTTTCCATATCAAGATGGGGGGGAGGAGGAAAAAAGTTTCTTTTGCTGCTTTTATAAGGGAAAGGTATTGGGCCTGCTCATAAAATGCGTTGGATTTTAAAAGACGGGAAATTTCTTTTCATCTGTTTTGAAATAAATAAGGTTTGTGTTTGCATTTTCGGCTTTTCCTTTTCATTTGATTTCGTCTCATGAAATGGTATGAAATTTTATAAATATGGCCTCACAAAATATCTATGATTTCTTCAAAAAATATTCTTTCTTTCCAAATCGTTTGGCATTCACGGTAGATTCATTCCCATTTTGAAATATTTTGATATTCTTATCCTAAAATTGTTGATACCTAGAAGAATATTCATTGAAATTTTGGTTCAGACTGTTTGGATTCTTTTT
>BGPR01008871.1:0-49166 GCA_013235015.1 Araneus ventricosus | reverse complement strand
AAAAAGAATCCAAACAGTCTGAACCAAAATTTCAATGAATATTCTTCTAGGTATCAACAATTTTAGGATAAGAATATCAAAATATTTCAAAATGGGAATGAATCTACCGTGAATGCCAAACGATTTGGAAAGAAAGAATATTTTTTGAAGAAATCATAGATATTTTGTGAGGCCATATTTATAAAATTTCATACCATTTCATGAGACGAAATCAAATGAAAAGGAAAAGCCGAAAATGCAAACACAAACCTTATTTATTTCAAAACAGATGAAAAGAAATTTCCCGTCTTTTAAAATCCAACGCATTTTATGAGCAGGCCCAATACCTTTCCCTTATAAAAGCAGCAAAAGAAACTTTTTTCCTCCTCCCCCCCATCTTGATATGGAAAGTACAAACAACTTTTCCGATATTCAAATCAAGTAGAAAATCGAAACGAATAAAAACTTATATTTATTTCTTAAGCTTTGCGAGAAGACGAAGAAAAAAATATTGAAATCAATATCGCAGCTTACCAAAAGCACAAGTGAAACCTAAACGTAATTTAAACAGAAGTAAAAATAGTTTTAAAAAACCAAAAGATAGGGATGGGCCAAAATCTGTTTTGCGTCGTTACCGGCAGGAGGAGAAAAAAACGAAGGCATGTCGGCAAAAACGAATTCTCATCTAGCTCTCATCTCGTCAAGTTCAAATTAAAGAATAGGAGGGAAAAAAAGAAAGCGAAAGAAGAGGGGGTGGGAAAAGGATAGTAATAAGCTTTTGCTAATCGAAAATGAAACTGCAGTGGATTTTTATCTCCCTGACTTTTTCTACGCCTCCGTTTTCTTGAGGCCTGATTTTAGATTGAGTCATTGATCTGAAGGCTTCTCTCTTTTTCTTCTTTCTTCGCACATCAGAAGGGGCATGTTTACGGAAGGCGAGAGCAAACAGAACAAGAGGAACGAAATGAAGCGCAAGATAAAAAGGGAAAGTAAATTAAGCAGATAACAAAGATTTTCTTTTGTAGTAAAAAGAAAATAGTTATGTTCTTTCCGTATTATGCAAAGATTTAATCGTAGGTGGCACTGACGTCTTCTGAATAGAGAGAAATAAGAGATTAAATAAAAACTTTAAAATTGAATTTTCATTTATTTATTGTGTGGGCGTTCGAAGCACTTGAGAGAAAGTATTAAGACATTAAACAATAGGGAAAAGATGTAAAAAAGATACAGGCATCAAAAAGAATAATGATGGAAAGAGAATATCAAGAATTTGCAACAGGATAATACAATTTATATCAAGAGAATAAATACAATGTATTCGGTGAGGTAAAACTGTTCAAATTTGATTATCCTTTTCTTCCGCTTACCAGGATAGGAATGTTATTTAAAGATGTTTTTCAAAAGATGATTCAGATGCTTGTCAAAATATATTAAAATCTTACAAAGATTTTTCAAATGCATTAAAGATTTTTATTGAGGTTATGATTTAAAGAGGTTTTACTGTTACAATAGGGGCCGTGCTCCCTGCCCGCTAATGCTCGCCAACCGCCAGGAGGATTGTTTTGCGAACCCTGCTGGCTATAATGAGTGCATCCTAGCAAAAAAAAACATTTATAGTTGAGCTTAATAAATTTGCTTCTGATGCTTTAAATTACGTAAGCACAGAATAAAATTGTTGGCCTTGAAGAAAGTTATTTTCTTGATTTTGTAAGCATTTAGAAGATAAATTGAACATTCAAATGAAACTAAGAAAGAGAAGTTAAGACTTCAGAACACGGCGCGATTTCGTCGCCATGTTCGCCATAATTGAGATAACCATTAAAAAGCTCTAAAAAATCCGGACTACCACATTTGGCGAATAAAAAGCAAAAGAAATTCCATTTTGGCTACTGTATCGTATTTTTAATCTGGTCGTTTGTTACGTTTGGAAAGTGAAATCATAAATCCTATAGCTAAATAACGAGTTTTTGGGAGCCGCACAAGTGAAATATTTAATCAGATACTCGAGATTATCTTTGTGAAAAATGGAGAACTTCAATTCGGTATTCGTAAATAAAATAGCACATCACAGCTAAGATCATCACTGAGCACCGTTGGATACATCAGCATAAGAGCTTCTGGAAAATATCCAAACCCGCCGTTCTTTCGTATTTAACTTTCATTGCAATTTATCTCGTAACACACAAATACACTTTGGGGAAGCATATGGCTTATATTGAGGTGACCGAAAGTATTTTGAAAATCAAAATATTTAAAAACCATTTACTTAAACAATAAGAAAAACTGAAATGTATCAACTATCAATGGATTCCAGAGTATTGGAAAATTCAGTTTTTCTTCCTATTTGAAAAAAAATTGAAATAGGCGGTGCTGCTCGTTAAGTGACGATTTTCAGCTCGAGATTTATATCGCTGAGCTCGAATTCAGCTAATGATTTTAAAAATACATAGACGAATCAAAAAGTGCCAGGACATAAAGGGAGCACAGGCTTAAGCTTGTTTGGATAGTGGATTGCAATTTTGATAAAGCAGTCCACCAAGGGTCATTGCTGTGTAAACTTCAGGGTTTCGACTCATCATTAGTTGATCAGAATAGGATTTACGTAATCAAAGAAATGCTATAGTCATACACGTGATCACAAAAACTTCACCATAACAACGTTTACATGTTAATGCAGCTATATTCCTTGACAGAATCCCTTAAGAAGATTAAAGTCACTGTTTAGTGTCGATTGCAGAGCCTTCCCCAAGTGGGTGGCGAAGAGATAAACCCACCAGTTCTAGCGAAGAGTTGCTGATAGCTGGATTCAAAAAGATGGTGCTCCTCTGTTAAGCAAGAGACAGAATATTTACCTCCTATCAAGCGAGATCTTGTGAAGTAACTATCCTACTGTATATTGTATTCCTACTAAGCAAGATCTTATAGTCTTAAAATGTGGTTTATTTCCACTGTTTGATTATATTATTAAGTACTATTTTAGTCACAGTCTCTCTTTCTTTATACCCATGTTGAGTTTTAAATAAAATGATTAAAAAAGAAATATAGTCCATGTCCATTTTTAATTAAAAAAGAGCTACCGCATCCCGTCACTATGCATGTGTCTGAATTAAGATTTAGGGTTTCTACATAGTAAGTACCAGACATTTTTCATACAGTTAAATAAAACCCAACATTGCAAATCTTGAAATATTTAATGTTTGTAAAGATGAAAATAAGTAGAGGAACCGGTGTAAAAACGGGCACTGGTGTAAATATGGGCACCCCTCCCCAAGTGGCTATGGGAAGTGCTGAAGACTGGCCTCCAGGTCTGTAGATGGTGCTGCTAGTTGATATAAGATAGCAGAGAACAGTTGGAACCATTCTTTCAAGTAGTATGGATGCAGAGTGAGTTATTGAGCGAATTGGAGTTTGTTCTAGACTGCAAACTTTTGACAGGTATGTTAAATCGTACTCTTTTCATGTTCTTATGGTTAGTTTAAAATAATTTTACAGTGATATCCGGAAAGCAGAGATCCTAAGCTACTTTTAGAAGCACGCCTTTAGTCACACACGCTTTTTGGTTACATGTGATAGTGGTCATCTTTCTTAGGTTTGGTTGGTGTATATATGGGCACCCTTTCAATGCCAATTGATGAGGCTGCTGAAACACCGAAATGTTCCCAGGGAACTTCAAATACAGTTTCTCCGTTCGACATATCTCTTGTCCCCAACATTAAGAAGAGAACCACTACTCGTGGACGCAAAGCAACAAGGTCCAGCCTCATCACTGGATCATCATACAAGGATCAGTTGACCAAGTCTCTTGAGAAAAGTGCTCCCATGAACACGTCCTTGAGTGTTCCCTGGGTAAGAGACCGGCCAGGGGGCAGGAGTGGAAAGACCAAGGGCCTTCAAAAAAGGAAAATTCGACCAAGAAACGATACGATTCATCATCGGACTGATCAGACTACCATGATCCTCCCCTTGTGGACATTGATGATGATATCAACCTGGATATCAACGATGGGGATAAACCAGACTCGAGGGAGGCAACTTGCATCTTTTGTGATGGAAAGTTCTCTGAAGACACTCGCGGGGAAGTGTGGATTAAATGTGTTATGTGCCAAATGTCGGCACACTTAGATTGTGTCTAAGTGTGCCGAGGCTGAAACAGCCAATTATGTTTGCGATTTCTGTAAATAATATTTTCTGTAATAAATAAATTCTCTACTATTTTGTATTGTTTTATCCTGTTTTAAAACATTTTAAACTATTTTTTGTGACTCTTTTGAAGCGGGCCCATATTTGCACTCCATTTTTTCTGGTGCTTTTTTAAAAGCTTTTTGTAAATATCCGTTTTCGAATTGAAATAATTGGTATTAATCATTGTTTTGCCTCCTCTCATTTAGTAAACTTGTGATAGTTGTTAATGAAGGTCAAAAATCCAGAATCTTTTAAAATGAAAGTAACTTTAAGTCAAAAACAAAAGAGGGTGCCTATATTTACACCTTTTCCTTTATTAATCGATTTTGTCGACGATTACCAAAATGATACTCATTCGACTCTGAATAGCCCTGATTCAATATTTTATTCATTTAATTAGAATTGGCAAACTAAATTATGATAATATTGTTATTATAATTGCTATAAGACTTTGAAGAAGACAAAATGCAATGTTCGAGTCCAACTGACGTGAAAGGTTCGGAAGCTAACTTTTCAGTAAACACTTGAGGTTTTGGTGATTTTTACAACATTCTTCTTCATATAACCTCAAGAGATCCAGGATCGAGTCCCCTTACGAGATTGAAAAAATAAATCCTCACCAGAGAAACCTCTCCATTCGCGGCCGAGGTCCAAAATAATCAATGGAATTGAAAGAGAGAAAATCCTCGGCATAAACACTCTAACGAGGCCCCCTCGCCCGCAGCAGTGTAATTGACAAGATGATCTTTCCCCTTAAATTTCCTGCGCCTCGAGATGGACGAGCGGCCGCTCTTCTAATCCCCCGGCGAGCACTTAGTTAATCCTCCGGGGGAACTTCAGAGATTAGTCTTTACCGCCGATCGCTTAAGGAAATGATACTCGACCAGAGCCCAATCCTCTTTTCAGCCATTTCACTCCCTTTCCAAATAAATAATCCCGATCCACAAGTTAGGTTTCCAATCCAATATTTGGCTGTTCTCTTCTCTTTCAACTTTTCTAGGGGCGGGGGATTTAGGGTAAAATTCAAGATCTTCATACAATGTGGTGTCGATCTTTTCTGCAGAGGAAGATAGTCGATTGCATCTTGACATACTTTACAAAACTTCAAGAGTTAATGCACAAAAAAGTAACCGGCCGGCTCGGTCATTCACGGCCGATCCACTCCTCACCATTCTATTTTTTAGCCCATCCATTTAGGCAAATCGTTCACTATCGTTCAACGCCATGCAAATCCACCCACTACCAGACACTCAGATCCTCGACACCAGCCTTCTCCAATTATCTATTGTCATCTGACCGAGGTTCAAAATTAAGAGGTCCGTCCCAAAATAGCCCTCGTGTTGCTTCAAAACGGGACATTAATATAACTAAACTAAACTAAAGCTCTAATTTCCTCGATGAATCAAGCACCCTTAGTTCTCTCCACACACACACTTAACTACTCCCGTCGCATTTATGGCCTGACAATTCAAATGGAGTGATGCACATTGGAACAAGTTGGATATCCAACATTCCCCTTCACATCACGCTAATTATGATCGTTTTTTCACATTGATGATTGGTTTTAGCGTGGAGCGATAGTGAATGACCAGCCTAAGAGTCGAAGCACAAAAAATACCAGTCCGGGTTGGTTAGAAGAATGTCCACAACAAAGAGAGCACACCGCAAAAATTGGTGAAGTTCACTCAAAGACTATCATAGCTATCTCACGGGGTAAAAGGTAACAAAAATCATCAGCTGTTGCATCTATTTCGCTGCAGAAGATAATGGACACCGCTGGTTTTCAGAACTCAAACTCGGAACTTATCCATATCAAAAGTAGTTAGACATGCCATCTATTGCAGATAAACATACTCTCAGAAACAACGTAACCTACCTCGTAAAGTAGCTGAACCGAGTCGTTCTCACTTAGTGATCAATGTAAAAATCCACCATAAAGTCAAATCCACGATGTAGCAAAAACTATCGAATTTCCCCAATTCTTTATTTCCTGTTTGAGAAATATAACTAAACATAACTGAGCACATTACATTAATGTAATCTTTCAAAAAGGAACAATTTGCGTTTTGTCCTCGAGATCATCTTAATCGATATATTTTTATTTTATTTAGAAGTTGCTTTCCATTCAAATCCCGCTATCAATTGCTTTGGATACTCCGGTGCTGCATCTATTAATTATATGTAATTAATTACATTAATTATATAAAATTAATTCGTTAGTTAATTATATTAATTAATTATAGCTTTGGGTCTCAAGAGGTTATAATACTATTTTCTCTGCTAGCTCAACTGCGCTTACCATCAATGTGATTTTATAAAAATAAATCACAACATTAAAATTGCAAGTTACGAATAACATTAAAATTGTAGGTTAAAAGGAAAACGGGTCTCAAATTTCCACAAGGCATTTACTACGCAAATACTGCGATGGGCAGCCAGCTTGAAGACGCTACATCTCCTTTGCCTTTTGTTGGGAAATTTCGAGCTAAGAGAAACTATATTTGGCGTAATGCAAGCTTCTTACAGAAAATTTCCCAAATATTTTGAATCCATTTCGAATTTAGTCCTTAGCCCTTGACAAAGTGGACTAGTGTTTGTTTAATTCGATTCTCTCAGAGTATTTTTCTTAGATTTTTTGCTTTCTTTGAATGATTTTGATTTCCATTCTATGTTACCAACGTATTTTTGTAGATGTCACTAGCCATCGACCCAAAAAAGCATCAAGACGGCACTTGATAATCTGACTTCTAATATTCAATGGAAAGGCAAGTTACTACCGAATGCTGACCGCAAAACAGCAAATCAAATGAAATTCACTAGCAACGCATTTTCGTTGATGTCGCTGACCATCTCCCCAAAGAAACAACACCATGACACATGATAAACACTCTGACTTCGTAATGGGAAATGGATGAAAGGTAATTGACAACAGATTAATGACCTCAAAACAGCAAATCAAATAACATCAGCCCACAATAAATCAAAACTTTTAAAAAAAGAAATTTCTTAATTTAAAAACTATTTTATTACAGAAATAATATCCTCGGTATGTGTTACAGATTATAAGCTTTCAAGTCCGCATCATTGAACAATTTATTTCATGAGCAACAACAAAAATTCGGTTCGATTTCTCCATGGGGGAAAAAATAGAACGAATGATCAGACCGAACGCTTTTAAAACCAGCAAAGAAAGAAGAAAAAAACGTATTTTCCTTCTAAGTTTGTGAAAGGGGAACAGATTTCCTTGTCGGCCGTTTTTCTGAACCGAATATTGCGAGGACATTTCTTGAAAGGGCTGCACTCCAGGTTTTAGAGGAAAGTGCTTTTTATTTTTCAAAGAAAACAACGTCGGGTCTTTTAAGAGTTTGATAAGATCCGTTGCTGCCATTTAAGAGAATAAAGAACAAAAAATTCGCTGCCGTTTTATCCGAAACTCTTACGACACATAACGCGGACATTTTGACATGAGCCCTTCAATAAGATTTTGGGGGATGAAATATTGAATTTTAAAATCGGAATTACACGAGACAGACATCAAAAAGAGAGATTTTCCTTATCCAAAAACTTCAGAAAACATGGATTTCGGAAATTTTATGGATGCCTGTATCCGAAACAAAAAGAAATTTCATTTATTAAAGCGTTTTGTGCAGTTATACGCTTTGGTAGATGGAGCCAATCGAAAATTCCTGGTACCGACGATTACTGTTACCATATTTTTCGTGATTTGTTTTCGTTGTTCTAGAAGTATATCTTATCCCATTTTAAGTTGGTTTTTTTTGTTTGTCTTTAAAAAATTGCAGTTTTATTTTCATGAAAATATATTTTTAAAAATTAAGATATTTTTTTAAATATAAAAAAGTTACTTTATAATTCGAGTATATTAGTCCAGTCGAATTGTACTTAAACATGGAAAAAATACATAACAGCAATTTTATTGCTTTTAGCTGTTGGGTCAGCCACACAAAACATGGCATTATATTTTTTACTCCAAGATTGAACTGAATAAGGGAGAGGGTTCGAACGTTTTTTTTTTTTTTTTTTTGGCGCGCGCGCGTTTAAATAAAAGGCTCTTAATCTGAGAGGAAAATTTTAAATTAAAAATATAGATAAAAATATAATTTAAAATAAAAATATTTATAGCTAGTAAAACGATCTATAAATTATCATTTTGTCTCGCTTATTTTGCTTGAACGCATTTTCCCCAAAGGGAAAATTTTTTTGCAATGAGGACAATTTGTTTAAGCATAATGAAGGAGACAAAGTGATAACTTCGAATTTAATTTCCTTCACTTTTTTCGAAAAATCGACTATTGCAAAGCCATTTTATATTGTAGAATACCACTTTTAGAGGATGGTTTTACTTCGTTCTACGAATTCGGGCTGATAAAAAAAGTACTTACAGGCATTTTCCGACGACGTTCTTTTTTTCGAAAAAGTTGAATTTTTCAAGAAATATTAAAGATCTGAATCCGAAATTTTTACCACAGATGTCGTACTATATAATGCGTATTTGCGCGAAGTTTCAAAAATTTTAATTCATTTGTAAACAAAATTTAAAATACTTTTTCCAAAATTTTCGTTTTTTAAAAAATTTACTCCTGCCCTAATTAAGCTATCTTAACGCTCGAAGACTCATTTTATAGCTATAACTTTCTAATTTAAAATTTTCCTAGTAGATCAATAGAATTTTATTTAAACGCAAAAAACCAATCGTTCGAATTTCTCTCCCCTCCGGTTCGATCTCGACGTACAAAATATAGTGTCATGTTTTGTGTGGCCGACCCGACAACTTAAAGCAAAAAATTGCTGTTATGTATTTTTTCCATATTTTAAAACTTTTCATAACAATTCGATAGGATTATATATCGATTTAATTAGACGGCATATTTATTCCTAATTCGTTTTCCTTTTTACTTTCTCGCATACGAAGCATACAAAGAGAAAGTATTGTAATCGTCAAAAAATTTGAACTCGAGTTTTTGACGAATCTCCACGTTTTAGACCTCTCCGAGTCCGAAAAACACAATTTTGGAATTATGTCTGTCTGTGTATCTGTCTGTGAATACGATAATTCGAAAACTATTAGAGCTACGGGGATGAAATTTGGTATGTGGTCTTAACACATAAATTGTAGATTTCTATCAAATTTTGGACAAAATCCGTCTAAGGGAAGTCTGCCTGTCTGTCTGTCTGTCCGTAGTCATGCGAACACTATAACTCAAAAACTTGAATAGCTAGATGGACAAAATTTGGTATACAGTTTTATCATCATGAATGTAGGTCCGTATAGAATTTTGGGCCAAATCCGTCAAAGGGTTGACTGTTTGTCGGTCTGCATAATTAACGGATTCTTTTCAAAAGTAATATCCACAAGCATGCGTACAGGAAGCAATCTTCTGTGCACGCGAAAGCTATGGAGCGAATTACGTCAGTTTGTCCTTCAGCCGGTAAGAGCGGAAAATCGGTACGCATCTCTTTGAGTTTGATTCTTTACCTAGATATTTTTCAATCACTCTAACGAAAAACCCTCTGATAGTCATTGGATTCTGGGTAACGGTAGATTCGAATTTTTTTAACCACGCGGGGGAAGGGGAAACGGCACCTTTTTGGGGAAGTATACAAAAAAGTTTAGGGGAGAACACTCCCGCTGGTTTGGTTTCTTAAAATAATTATATTTTTAAATTAGATCAATGAATAATATCAGAGATTGAAAACTGTTATTTTCAGCATGACATCAACTTTTATTTAACCCTTTAAAGGGCAATTTTCATAGTAATAATTTAATAAAATAATTTTGCGGTTGAGATTAATTTAAGAAAAAAAAATCGTTTAGCTTGTTAGTTAATTTTGTTAATAAATTTAATTAATAAATTATCAAGTCAAGACACTTCGTTATGGTTTGAGATACGAAGCAGGGACACCTAAAATTTTGTTTCATCGACAAATTTGGCGAGAATTTACGCAAAACTTAAAAATTGATGAATTTGGTGAGAAGTGCACTTCTCGCTGTCTTAGGAAGGGTTTTAAGCTATTTTACTAAAAGAAAGTCATCATCATTGTAAATATTTCAATGAAAACTTATACAGTCGAGTCTCGATAATTCGAGGTGGACGGGACCGGGCCTACCTCGAACTCTCGAAATCATAAAATTTAATAAATAAATAAATGGAAATAAATTTTTTAAATGGAAGCAATTTTTAAACTTCACTGTAGTATATTTAAATGAAAAACGTACTTGCATATTATTACATTACTGCTGATAACAACAGGTTAATTTTATCTTAAAATATTTGTCAATTGTTTTTTGTTTAAACACATTGCTCCTATATATCTATCTTATATATATCCCGTTTTCTTTGGAAGGGGGCATTTCTGCAGGTGGCTTCGGGGTGCACAGTGGACATATAACCCGTCGAACAACAAGAAAAACCAGATGCAGTAATTCTTTCACGTGTTGTGTATGTGTGGGTCATTATTTGGGAGTTAAACTGATTTTTTTTCACCAACTCGGATTTATGGAAATCTCGAACAATCGAGACTCGACTGTATTACATACAAAAAATTCTTTGTAAAAAATAGATTTTTATTTCCGAGGGCACTGACACAGGACAAACAATTATTTCAAAAGCCGAAAAAAAAATCGCACGGTTTTTCCGATTTTGTTCGGCGAATAACCATTAATTTTTCTGATAAGCATCTTAAAGAATGATTTGTTTGCGAATTTCAGCTTATAGGCAGTTCGATTGTCATGAGCACATGACGCTGAATCGCGCCCACTTAAACAAGGACATAGAGACAGCATCAGAAATATAATATCAAGAGTCGTTTTCTCGGATTCCAGAAAATATAAACGTCGAAATTCATGAAAATTTCGAGGTCGTATTTTTCTATGGTTGCAAAATATTTTCACGAATTTGAATTTGATAGTTCTTAAGAACGCAATACCAGTTTTATCGAAGTAAAGAATTCAGCAAGCACATAGTATTATATTTACATTTCCGTAGGGCAGGTGAAAAAGAATACTTCTAGTTAAACACATTCCCAAAGCAGATTTTGAAAGATAATAAAATCAAATCAAGATATTCGGTAGCTTGGCAAGAATTGTTTAATATATTTAAATTCCCAGAATTGTCGAATAACTCGGTACTTTTGAAATTTTTCTTCCATTACTCCAGATGAAGAACAACACGTGCAAGTGAAGCCATATAATTAACAACTCTTCATCAATTCCAAGATGACAAAATTCCCATCAAGTGTCAAGAATTTTTAATTGCATATTTTCAAAAATTAAACGCTGTCAGCGTGAAGAGGGCAAGATGTTGTTTACATTAGAAGTGGTTATGCAATGAAATATTTACACTTGCTTTGGCAAAATTATGATTTTTATCATCGTACAAGTACCCAAAGGGAATCCATCATTTCAAATTAAATATTCCTTTTCAGAAGCAATAGTTATTAAACACTATTTTAAAATTTTTAATTTAAATATAGGTAACATTAGATAAATTGCAACATTTATTATTTTTGTTACTAATGTACCTAACCTTCTATTATACCAAACTGTTAGATATTTTGGATTTTTTCATAATTTTCGAAAGATCAGGGGAAAAAAAATCTAAAACGCAGTTGCATTTACAATTCTATCCATCCATTTGTTGACAAGTAAGTTTGAAATTAAATTAGAATTATAATAATTTTAACTAATTCTTTTCAAGCGTACTGAATACAAACAGTTAATTGATAGGGATTACATTTATTTTTAAACTAGATATTTTTCATATTTTAAAATGATATTCAGATTAAATGAATGAATAAATTTAGAATAATAAAAAATATATATTTAGAATAATTAAAAAGAAAACAACATATTCAGGATAAATATTTAGAATATAAAATACAAAAAGTAATTCGATATCCGATAGTTGGTAGACTTTTGAATAAAATTTCTTAAAGAGAAAACTCTATACTATCTTAAGATAGTACAAAATGGCGCGATTGCTAGAAACGTTTCTACTTTACTTATAATTAAATAATATACAAGTTTAAGGAGAAATAAAATTCGATTTATCAAGAAACAATGCGACATCAACTCAAACATACAAGCAAGTACGTAGTCGTCCTTTTTTAACACATTTCGACAAAAAAAAAAAATACTTTCTACAAATCAGAAGAATCATCTGCAAAATTTGTCACAGAAATATATACGAATAATCAAAATTTCTCACGCATTCAACCACTCACCTCAGCAGAGAGGACACTTAAAAAACAAGAGAATAATGCATCGGAAAACTTACCTGAAAAAGAAAAAGAATAAATTAAACATCTCATTTAAAAAACAATTTTTCGCAAGCAAAAATATAACACAGCATCCAAACAGAGATAGACATTAACTCCTCTTTCTAACAGTTAGTTATAAGCGTTGTTAGTTATTAGCATAACATAAATGTTTATCTTTTTTGCGCATATGCTTTTCTTTTGTGAATGTATTAAATCTGATGATTTAAAATGAGTTAGTTGGGTGTCATACCACTTGGTTTCTCGTTTTAGAACGAGTACTCTTAAACGTTTTCCCAATCTACCTCTTTTTCAACAGAAAATAATTTCGCGACTAAAAAATGTAAAAAGCTAATAATATAAATGAATAAATAAAACAAAAGCATTGTTTTCAATATAAAACAATAAAAAAAAGTTTTAAAGACACGTTTTTATTAATGTATTAGTGGTAGGAAAGATTTTAAATCAAATAAATCGAAATCAAGAGATGCAGAAAAATGCAGATTTTATATCAAAAGCCCACACAAAATCGTAAAATCATGAGGTAAACTCTAAGTAAATGGGAATTGAAGATTTTGTTTTCACCATCAAATTTTCGATAAAATCATTTTCTAATCTCTAGAACACAATTTAAAGCCAATTTTTTAAAACATTTTTCTTATATTCCACTTCTTATTATTTAATAAAAATTTTCCTAGTTTAATATTATAAATATTATGGCATCCTGTAATTAATTTTTTCTCAAATTTTCTAGAAAATGGCGCCTCTCATACGGAATCCACACTAAAATTAAATGATTAACAGATGATTAAATTCGAAAAAGTCCGTTAAGTTGTCCTTTTTTCGGTTCACACAAAGGGTTTCGCAGCTCACTTTGGAACGTGTTCGTGTGTATTTAGTCGTTCCCCGCGAACCTAAAATCTCATGACTGATGGTTCGAGATGAGTTTGTTCTTTTCTCATGGTCCGCGGTAGGTTGATCATGAAAATAATTTCAATGAACGGCTCGCAAGTGTATAGGCACTTTTACATGACCCACTTGGGATAACGACCTACAGTATAAGTTTCCAAGACTCCTAAATTACATTACAAGACCCACTTGGGATAGCGATTCACGGTGTAATAAACTGTGTCGTATACCAGTAGAGTTCAGAATTAAATCATTCTTAATGCCGAAAAAATCTTAAGAAGTAACAAACCAATCTTATTCTTCCTCTTGAATGAAAACGATGCGACAAATTCTGCTGACGTAATCTGTCTTGCCATACAGTTAATGAAAAAAGTTTATGTAGAATTGATGTCAAACACTAACACGAAACATAGCAACACTTAATACACAGGGTGGCCATAAATTATTGGATCCATTTCAAAAATTAATATAAAAAATGAAGGGAGGCTGTCTTTTCAAACAGCCGCTGAAGTTAAAGGCGTAGGACTACTTTACTGGCGTGACTCTTTTGTTTCTCGAAGCCTCTCGTTTTTAAGCTTAAGTAAGTCTTTTTTTTTTTTGTAACTTCTGTTGTTACCCGTTATCTCTAAAATAAGACATTAGTTATGTTTTCAGCATACGTAGTTACCGAGATATAGAGGATCTCCCAAACCAAGCTTTGTGGCTTTTTGGCGTGTGAATCAATTTCCTTTCTGAGACCCCAATGGGAGGAAAGTAGTCCTACATTAAAAAACTAACAATGTAACAACTAACGGTTTTCTTAAAAATTAGAATGCATTTTTAAAAGTTTTTTTCAGATAGGTAACGCACCGTTACGGTGGTCTAAGTGGTCGTAATTATTCGACATCTCCCAATTTTGAGAGCAATTATCTGCAAAACTATTAAAGCTAGAAGAAAAATAAAAGCATATATTTGTAGGGAATTTTACGCTCTTTAATTTCTTAAATCTATTCTCATTCGAAAACTGAGAAGTTTTCGAGATATTCAAGAAAAAATATATAAAAAAGGAAACCAGAAAACGCGCATCGGCTTCCGTTGAGCGGTAGCCATTGCGTATGGAAAACTCTCGCTGTAGCAAATTTAGAAGGACGTAATGGTACGCCACCTATTAAAAAAAACTGTTTTATTTGCTATCTCATTTAAAAAACTCAATTGTAACATTATTAGTTCTTTTTATTAATTTTTAAAATGGGTTCAATAATTTATGACCACTCTGTATATCTATTCCTACAGTAACTGGTCAAAATAATCGGACTGGTTTTGAGTTCAAAACTTTATTTTTCATGACTGAATGTGAAAAATATTGATTTTAGTAAGGAAATATTCAAAACAGTAACTTTAATTCAACAAAAAAATATTTTGTCCATTTCTTTAAAGTTGTCGTTTTCACAGATTCACCAAAATCGTTACGCGTTCTTTCGCCGATGTTGACAAAGACAAGACAGAGGAATCAAACCCAAAACATTATAAAGCCGGAAATCTTCTCTAACTGTTGGTGTGGATAACATTCCTTCTTTTATTATTAAGGGATGCACAGAGTTTTTCATTTATCCCTCGATATTTTGTTCAACCTGTCGTTGAGATCAAATATATTTCCTCGTGTCTGCAAGCAAACAAGAATTATTCTTGCTTTTTAAAAAAGGTGATGCACAGGATTGTAAAAATTATCGACCCATTGCTATTTTAAGTCCCATGTCTAAGATTTTTGAGAATATAATCCATAAAAAGCTTTTCCACCAAGTTAAGAACCTAATTTCTTCATCTCAACATGGTTTAATTCCTAAACGTTCAACTGCCACTAATTTATTCTGCTTGACAAATAAGATTATTTCTTCATTTCAAATTGGCTCACAACTTGATGTTATTTACACCGACTTTTCGAAGGCCTTTGACCTTATCGATTTTGGCAATCTTTTAAATAAGTGACATGGTCTTGGTTTTCATGTTAACCTGACGGATTGGCTTCATTCTTATTTATGTAATAGGACACTCTGTGTTTATTCTAATAATGCTGTTTCACGTGAGTTCTCGGGTGCTTCCGGTGTCCCACAAGGCTCTAATCTTGCACCTCTGCTATTTACTTTATTCATTAATGACTTTACTAGTGTTTTTAAGTAGTGTCTTTTATTTGCTGACGACTTGAAATTGTTTAGTTCAATAAGATCCAATCTCGATGCTGTCCTCTTGCAGTGATCTTGATCGCATTTTTAAGTGGTGCACACACAAGTTACACCTGAACATTGAAAAATGTAGTATTCTTAGTTATACTAGAAAAGCTCAGCCTTTGAATCATGTTTATAAAATTAATGATCTTTTTTCATCACGCTCAGATTCAGTCACGGATCTAGGTATTATCTTTGACACTAAACTTGATTTTTTAAAACACATTGATTCCGTGGTCTCTAAGGCATATCGCA
The DNA here is from genome assembly GCA_013235015.1 of Araneus ventricosus. Taxonomy (NCBI): domain Eukaryota; kingdom Metazoa; phylum Arthropoda; class Arachnida; order Araneae; family Araneidae; genus Araneus; species Araneus ventricosus. Next base: position 33,366 of record BGPR01008871.1, on the reverse strand, counting down.
GACTTGGAATTCTAAAACGCAAAACTAGGGAATTTTCGAGTGAAATTGCCCTGAAGGTTTTATACTACGCTCATGTACGATACAGTCTGGAATACTGTAGTATTATTTGGGATCCGTAATTACCGTAATAAAATTCAAATTATTGAGCGAATTCAAACCAACTTCTTGCGATATTTAATTTATAGGAAAAATGGAATTTACTTACAAGATATACCCTCTTCATGTCTACGTGATATGTTTCATATGCATAGTTTGTGTTCCAGACGAGATGTTTTTTGTGTTCTTTTCTTTTACAAGTTTATTAATGGTTCGATCGAATGTACCGATACAGTGAGCTCGATAAATTTCGCTGTGCCTGCCACATCTTTAAGGAACCAAAGTTCTTTTCCAAATGTATATTCAAAATTTAATTATATTAACAGGTTCTCGTTATATAAATTTTATAAGACTTTTAACAGGATATCAGATGAACTGGACATTTCTCATATGTCTCCTACTGTTTTTAAATCGAATTGTTTTCAACTTTTAAATAAATGACCTGATTTCTTTTTCTTTTTTTACGCTTGACGCTTCCACAGACCCTTGCTACAAGCGATAAACTTGTGATTTATCTATTCTGTCACCATGTTACTACTCTATGTAAATATTGTATTAAAGAGATTGATAATTAAATTACATATTAATACGAAATACTTGTTTTATGATTTTATCCCGACGTTTTCACGAAAAACCTACATTGCGGACCCGAACTGCGACTTTCTCATGTTTTATTTAGAGTAGCTTTTGATGGCGCCATCTGTTGACAGTATATAGAACTACACTTCGCGTATGCGCAGTGAAACATTATTTACTGCAAACGCTCATGTTTCCCGTAATATTCAAATTTTTGAATTCAAATTTTAACACAATGTTTCTTTTACATATTGTCAATTATTCTGTAAGTTCCGTACTATTCGAAAGGAAACTCTGCGTGTTAAGATAAAAAAAAAAAAAACATGCGGAGTTGGAAATTTTCAATTTAATACCGATTTTTACTTATATTCTGATAAAATTTTTTTATTATCTCACTTTGGATCCTAGTAATACTCCTCAAGCTCTTTAAAATGACACCAGAATCAACCTCCTAGCTAAACGCGTTTCCACGCTACACTTATTTATAACCTTACATAAAGCTAATTCGTAACAATCACGCGCATGCGCATACACTGGTACGATGACGTCACAGGCAAAACACATACTATGAGACAAACTCTTTCAAATATGATCTATCCGTTGTGGGGTCAACCATTCTTTTCGCATTATTAGTCTCGTAGTTATTAGCGATACACATCTGACGGTATTTTGTCACCCAAGAAAGTTCGGCCGACCATCACTGTAACGAGCGGAGACATTTTCACGTCAATACCAAATGAAATTTCAAAAATAGTGCAAAATTAAAATAAACATTAACTCAAAAATTGATAAAAGACATTTTTATACCGACGTTTTCAGTTCAGAATCGTTTTTCACAAGTACAGGCAAGGTATAGGTCTCTTCGTTTCCATTAAATGCATAGTTTTTTCTTTAAATGGAAATTCAATGCTAACGACCTCTTTCACAGGCTGCTGAATACTATTAACGTTGAAAGAGAAGGAACAGTATATCTTTAATTCTTTTGAGCTTTAACGGCATAATCACCGAAAAAGTAATTTAAGATACGCTATTCCATTCGTTAAAAAAGAAAATGATATCGGTAAAAACAGCAAAGGATTAGGGTATTCAATCGCAGGGTTTTATGCAAGCATTCTTGTGAAGCAAAACTCAGTTCGAAAACATGAAGCGGTTTTAAACACTTTTATTTAACTCGACTTGTTTCATGTTTGTAGAAGATGGAATTTTGTGTGTGTCTATACAGTTCCAGAAATTATTGATACAATTATGTAGAAGACAATATTCTAAGTTTTTAAACACTTTTATCTAATTTAACTAGTTTCATGGAATATTGTATCTACATTTCACTCACTTCCTTATGCGCTAGATTTTTGAAATTTTGTACAATTATGTGTTCTCGATAACGAAGCATTTTTTAAATATTTTCTGAATTAAATCGTCAGTTAAGCGATTGATTTAATTAAATTTTGGTTCCATACTGTGGCGCCACCTCGTAGCGGATTTAGGAAAAAAATTTATTTCATGATTGCATAATATTTACAATAACAAATTATAAATTTAATAAAGTGTAATTTTAAAAACCATTTTGGTTCAATTTATTTTTAATTTAAACTAATGTTACAAGAAATCAATTAGTAAGATTTGAAATATTTTATGGTTTAATAAATACACTATGCTTGCAACTGATATTTTTCACTGTTTAGAGCAAATATTGAAATTCAAAATCGAGCAATACAATTATTTTAATTCAAAATAATTGATTAAAATTGAAATATAATAGTGCTCTTGTTTTTCTTCCCTGTTCAAATGAGCTATACTTTTCCTTATGTAAATATTATTCTTTATTTTTGTCCTTTGTATAAATAAAAAATATAAGCAAGAAAATACAGACTAAATCAATAGTTAATTATATATTAAAAATGCAATTTGGGTTTTGAAAATGAAAATGGTTTAACGGAAGTTCAAAAAACGCAAGAAGGATATTAGAAAAACGTCCTGGGACGAAATATTTTTCAGTTCCGAATGGTTCACAATATAGCTTAGAGCGTATGGAAAAACTGGTGTATTGTTTAGCAACGGATTCGGAAACCCTCCGCGCTTTTGCGCATGCGCCAGTCGGAGTTATTTCCATCAAAATGGGGGGAAACTGAAGAATGGAAGGGGAAATGTTTACATTTAACGAAGCGTGATCAAACAAAGAACTCCGGAAATGCGCTCATCTGAACCATTGTCTGACACCCCTTTCCTGTGTAAAATCGTCCAAAAGTGCTAGTCTCGGGATATTAAAACGAACAATAATATTATAGGGAGAAAATAAATTTTTATCCTACATTCCTGGAAATGCGACCAAAGCAGTCGTCTTCATCCACTGCTGCTTTTTATTCACAACCGTTCAAAAAAGTGACATCCACATTTTTTTTTTATTCTTCTATTTTTTGCCATTTTGCTTCAATATTTGCGCGTACGTAATTTAACGTGCGTTAATTTAAGATTTCCGAAACACCATTTAATTTTGCCTTTTCGTCTCTTTTTCTTTTAACCAATTTAAAATATATCTATACTTATAAAAGGCAATGTTTGTGTGCGTGTGTGTTTATCTGCGATGTCCAGACGAATCTATTGAACTTACAGCCATGAAATTTGGTACACATGTAGTCGTAATGGTGACTGAATGCATCTCGAAGCCGAAATTTTAAATTTTAATCTAGAATTTTTTTATTTAATGTTTTGTGTTGTTTTGTTTGATTTTTCGCGCTAATTTCTCAATAGAATGGTTTCAAATAACTGTACGACAAAAATAGATACACCATCGGAAAGAGCACGCGATTTCCGTTCTAATGAAGTTAGTTTTGAATTTCTAACGCAATTTACTGAATTTGGAGAAATTTTTAAAAAAATACCCAGTTTTGGCATCAAGATGTTAGTTTTGATTTTAAATTTGTTGCATCCGACTTTCTAATAACACTATTATTTTCAATTTTTTTCAACTTATAACTAGAACGGTTCTCTCTGATTTAAAATAAGAACGGTTAAAATATCTTTTCCCGTTTTTTTTCAAATTAAATTATTCCTGGGCAGACGAAAGTTATTTTTGTCGAGCGAAATTTCTTCAGCGACAGTCTTTCGGAAAGCAGCTTTCAATTTGATTGGATGAAGGGTCAGGTGACGTCATAACCTTCGGAGCTTTTTGTCATGTTCTTTTTTTTTCATTTTGTTGAAGTCCTGATTCCACGGGCAACAATTTTTTTATATTGTTTTGGATTAATGTACTCTGTACTGTTTTTCTACATGTTATTATCGCGGAAAAAATAAGCCGGAAAATCTATAATGTGTATCTTTTGTTTTGAAAACTTTTTCGTGTCATTGTGGGCGATTTTTTTATTTTTTATTTTGTTGAAGTCCTGATTCCACGGGCATCGCCGTGCGCGTACTGCTAGTATATATATATATAAGTCTCTATTATTAGGGAGGAGGAATCTTTTCTTAAACTTGTACTTTACTAGTGAGGGAGGGTAGATGTAGAAAATTATCTCACCGTCACTCGCTTAAAAATAAAACAAGTTACAAATGTTGTTCATATAATTACACTTAAATAGTTTAACATCCAACATTGAGAGTAAGAATTTTCCATTAATATAGGACACACATTTTCGGAAGTGAGGAATCGTATATTTAAACTATCTCTCGCGGCGCTGGCCGTTACTGAGAGGTGACGAGCCACCACGAAATAAATCTTTTCTCCTACTGTCAGAGATTCATGTTGTCCATGAAGAGCTTTTCACTCATACTTATTATCGATGAAGGACTTTTCACTCTATTATCGATTAAAAGATTTTCGTTCTAATTATTATCGATGAAGAGCTTCTCACTCTAAATATTATCGATGAAGAGCTTTTCACTCTAAATGTTATCGATGGGTTTTTCATTCTGTATATTAGTGATGAAGAACTTTTCACTCTAAATATTATCGATGAAGAACATTTCACTTTAATTATTATCAATGGAGAGATTTTCACTCCATTATCGATTAAAAGATTTTCATTCTAATTATTATCGATGAAGAGCGTTACACTCTAAATATTATCAATGAAGAGTTTTTCATTCTAAATATTATCGATGAGCTTTTCATTCTATATATTATCAATGAAGAACTTTTTACTCTAAATATTATCGATGGAGAACATTTCATTCCAATTATTATCGATGAAGAGATTTTCACTAAATTATCATCAAAGGACCAGATCACTTAATACATCACCTAAAATACGCTATTTTTTTCCTTCAAACGATTAAACCATACGGAAATGGCGTAAAAAAATTATTTGAACTTTATAACAATTTCTGCCAATTCTCCTCAAAACAACAGAAAGCCACTAAAAGAAAGCGCAGAGTCGATAAGGATGTGCATTCAACTCTGATTGCCATCATCACTTCCCTGACCAATCTCACGTGCAAAACTAGCCCCTATCCACAGAATACAGATTCAAATGCAACTTGTCGGCAAGGATGGAGTGGAAATCTCATTACATTTCAACCCGGGGGTGGAAACACTCACGGAAGGGGCACGACAGAAATCGGCTGCAGGGAAATCGTGCCAGGGCAAATGTGCCAGAGACAAACTGTCATGTGACAACTCTTCCTCAGAAGGAAGAACGAAGTAAATAATAGCTCCTCACCCCTTTCGCTCCAGAAGTTGGTGAGGGTGAGAATATGTGGGGGGAGGGGGGTGGAAGGGTGTTTCAAAGTGGCGTAAAAGAGTTATCCTCCGGAGACGGATGTGTGTGCCTCGTCGAAGTTCCCCGAGAGAATAGAAGTAGTTGCCGAGGGTGTTATATAGTTAGAGTAGATGGATTAGCGTATCATCGCCGATAATGGCTGCCGACGGAGGAGCAATACTTCGGAAAAGGGTCAAGACGAATTCTAAATCAAAGGGAAAATGAGATTGAAGGAAGAATAACATGATAGGTACTTAACGTCTTTGTCTTCAGATGTATTTATTTGGTTTCTATGCAAATGTTAAATTAACTATAATTGCAATTCTGAACTTTGGCGGCTTTGAGGCAAAATCTTGTTTTCGTCGTTGAAGAAATAGAGTTCTAAAGATGTGCCTTGTATGTGGGGCAGTGTAGAGAGATGCATAAAGCCATCAGGTAGGGTTCACCATTTGTGGAGTCGCTATTTGTAATCATCAGATGTACATAATGAACTAAGCGTGGGCGTGTAACAATTACTAACTAGTTCCATACTACAAAACTGCTTCTAAAAAACAAAGAACATTTTATTTACAATATGGGCAATAGGAACTGAAAATGATTAGATATTAGAGAATTACATATTTATAGGAATATTACATGACACGTGATCTAACATAAAACTAGATGTAGCTCTATATTAAACTGCAAAGCTTGAGTTTTTCTAGAGCTGAAAAAACACGCACGCTGGCAAATTGGCATAGGCGTTATTGATAAAAAGCAGTAATATAAGTTAATCTTTATATTACAACGGAAGGAAATTAAAGAACTCTTAAGACAATGATTTCAGTAGAGAAAAAATGCAGTTATTCCCACCTTTTTAATTCATTAGATTATATCTGTGTTTCATTTAGATAGCCCGTGGAGTTACCTATTCTTTTCTTCCGTCATTAGCGACTTTTCTTTCACGCTACGGTGAGGCAACAGGAAGAGGGTTCAGTTTATTCTCCCGTTTTGAAGCTACACGACGGTGAATTCGAAGAACAAAAGATTTCTAATTAGAATACCAATAAAATAATACCGATCAAGTAAGGTTATTTCAAAGTTCTGTAAGGTCCAAGGTGACACAGTTGGATCCGGGACTTAAGGCAAGCCAACAAGATACAATTCCAACAAAAATTTCCAGTGAACGCCGGTTTTGCGAACGTTAAATCTGTTTGGATAACATAGGGTGTGGAAGTTTGAAGAGGGGGTATTGGCTCAAGCACAACTATTGTTCAAAATTACAAGGTCTGTTCCAAAATAGTTATTCCAACCGTAGCTTCAAAACAAAACAAAACAAAAAAAAACCTTTAATAGATGTGAATGAAAGAAAAAACTAAGTAGCCTAAGCATTCAGTTAAAAATTGTGGCATTTAGAGTTAAGTACAGATAATGACATTCGTTAATCAAATACAAAAACCCTCTGTTACTACCAGATCTATTATATATAAGTACATACAACATTTTCTTATAAAAAATTGTTTCAAAATAACGCATTCTACTTCTTCCGCGAAACCACTGCATCTACCAAATCAACTTCTTCCTATTACGGAGCGATAATCCTACCAACAGCCATCCATCCAGAAAATTTACCGCACCGATTGCCAACAGAATCTCTCCCATCGAGAAATACGATTCCTCAGGTACACGGGAGAGCATAAATAATAATAAGGTCGTCCTTCCAGTCAAAACTGCGGCCGGCAATAAATGTATCGAGTGGTGTTATCCAAGCCCGCAAATGACCCGTGGATAAAGAGTGGACGAGAAACAATCTTTGGGCAGGAACAGCCGAGGTGAGCGATGGCCTGGAGGTAGGGGTGGAAGAGGATCCACCTGAAAAGACAAGGAGGAGGAGGGATGGACAGAAGATTTTCGAGAGAAACATAAAAGCATCCTCCAGAGAACGTTAGAAGCTTCCTCTCGAAGGGAAGTCTACTTTTATTGGTAGGTGGCTTTTCTGTGCACAATAAGAAACCTTTGAAGGATTCTATAGAAAGCAATCACTTCTTATGGCTCGGCAATTGATATTTTTTGAGTTATAAGATTCGCAATTTAGTGTACAAATACCACGGAATACATGAGATAGAAGGAACACACAATCAGGATTATTGTTACGATGGATTGTGTGAGCATCAAAACGCTGTTTGTCATCTACCATGCTATGCAATAGATTTAATACACTTCGAAAGGTTTCAGAAACTATTTCCAAAGAATGATTTAAAGGTAACTGTATTTATTATGAAAGTATTTTTAAGATAAAAAAATACACTTTAAAGTTCTAAAATCTTTCTGCAACTTAACATCAAATCATCCATATTAATTTATACCAATAATAAATCTGTATGATTTTAAATGACAGAATATTCGTAAATAATCGGAAATAACTGGACGAAGATCTTCGCATATTCGGTAAGTGACATAATGTACGTAAGTAATGTAACGTAAGGAAGTCATAATTGAACTGTCAGTGTGAAGGGAACGAATCCAAAAACTGTTTTCTCGGGAAAATAAAAAATTCTTAATTTTCTTATTTATTGCTTTATTAACCAAACATATATATGTGATTCTTTACATCAGTGGTTTTACATAATGATTTCCGTTCCTTTTTTACAGACTTGCGTCTGAGCGTCTATATGATAATACATGTTTTGTACACGATGTGAGCGTTCCGATTTATAGACGCTTGCTCCCTTCTTGCGGCTGATTCAATTATGAATACATATTCTTCGGGTAGTTTCAATTTTAATTTATAAAATATTTACCAGTAAATTTGTTGGAAAGAAAACGTCGATTAACTCAAGAATTTATTGGTTTAATTACAGCAAAGATGACGAATAATATATTTATATGAAATATTCTATTTCGGAAAAAAATTTCACTTTTTAAACGATACATGAGCATTGAGTAATTTGCCCGTTGTTTGCCGCCCTCTCTTTCTTTTCTTCTCCACTCATCATTTTGCGATTCTTAAAAAAATCATGAAATGATAAAAAAAAAATGAATGAAATCTAATAAATTAAAAAAAGAATAGATCTTTTCGTATGGTATTTTTAATTACTAAATTTGAATAAGAATGAATTAGAACATGTTTGAAATACGTGATTTTACCCATTACTAACTCACTACTACTCATTTTTTATTTCGACTAACCTAACACCATTATCTTCAGAAATGGTAAGTCTAGAATTACGGGGAAAAAATCTCATAACCTGGAGTTATTTATTGGTAGAAAACACATTAAAATACAGTTCAACATATATATTTTTTACACACGTTCAAGATAATTTTTGTTACGGGATCGTTAGTTCGAAGATATTAACTAAATTAAGTAATGAATATTTACAAGGAAGCAGAGTCAATACAGAAAACAACGGAAGTAATTTTAAAAAGATAAAATCTGTTTAATTCGACTAGCTTAATGTCTTATCTTTAAAAATGATGTCTAGAATTAAGTAAAAAGAAACCTTTCACAATCCTGAGATATTTATTGGCAGAAAACACATTAAAATACGCTTCACCCCATAAGATAAATATATTTATATATTTTTACACACATTCAAGCTAATTTTTCAAACGAGAGCGTAGTTCGGTGAAGATATTAACTAAATTTAAGTAATGACTATTTACAGTTCTTAAAGCAAATCCCTCCATATGTCAGGATTGCAACCCCTTTTCTGGGTTCTACTCCCATGTTGCTTGTAAAATAATCCACACGGGATTTTTTTTCTACAACAAACATTTAGCGAAAGATGTTCACTGGCTGAAGTTTATTGCCTATTTTAACAACATTTTCCTTTTTATCTTTCTTTATTTTACTGCAAAGAAACCACAGATGGAAGTTATGAGTATATTCAGGTGATATAATCCATTTAAGAAAGGATTCAACAATCCGCCTTCTGTTTTTCTTGTCTACCTTAATGGGATATATAAAATAAAAGCATTTCTTTCTTATCACGATCAGAAAGGAAAAAAAGGCTACATGTTAAAATTGCAGCTATAATTTAATTCGGATAATTTTTTCATCTTCTTTACCCATTCCTAGAGTAGCATAATCACTAATTTACAATAGAGGCAATTCATGCACATATGATATAAGTAATCCGCGTCAATCCACTACACAGCATGCAAATACTGCATGTAACAGTAAGAACGATTTTTTTTACTGAATGATACAGTTTTTTTTCTTCCACTTTTTCTCAGTAATATAATTCTAGTTCTTAGAATATTAGAAATTCAATTAAGTTTTTTTCACTAATTCTTAAACTTTGAATAATTTATTTACATTCATTCTACATTTACATTTGAATCTTTCATCACCGTTAGAATCATTTGAAAAGTAATCTAAATTACATTAATGTTTATTTAGAATCGATAATATTTAGTTAATTTTACTAATTTTTATTTTGAATTATCTAATTGAAGCATATTAAGTTCTAATATAATATAAAGAAAAAAAAGTTAGCATATTTATATAAAACATTTTAATAAATTATTTATTTAAGGCTTTTTTTAAAATTAAATTTGCTTACTAAAGTCGTGGCTAAAGTTCAAAAAATATTATAAAATATTAACCGAAATCTGCATTTGAAGAAACTAAAAAACGAATTGTTAAGCTGCATGGTGTTCAACGACACCTAGCTAATCAATCTTCAATACGATCCTAATGTATTTTAACGAAAAAAATTATTTAAACAAAATTTAGAATAACCATTATCTATATTCTTTGTGATAAAATTCTCGAATTAAAACGAAAATTGTTTCATTTTATAGTGACACTTTTATAGCAAAGAACAAATAATAAATTATTTATTTAAGGCTTTTTTAAGATTAAATTTGCTTACTAAAGTCGTGGCTAAAGTTCAAAAAATATTATAAAATATTAACCGAAATCTGCATTTGAAGAAACTAAAAAACGAATTGTTAAGCTGCATGGTGTTCAACGACACCTAGCTAATCAATCTTCAATACGATCCTAATGTATTTTAATGAAAAAAAATTATTTAAACAAAATTTAGAAAAACTATTATATATATCCTTCGTGATAAAATTCTCGAATTAAAACGAGAATTGTTTCATTTTATAGTGACACTTTTATTGCAAAGAACAAATAATTTAGAACAACAATTACAGATATTCTTAGTGATAAAATTCTATAGTTAAAACGTCAGTTATTTTATTTCATAGCGATACATTCACTTCGTATAATACAAAAGTTAGACCAATCATCGATACTCTACGTGATAAAATTCTACATTTAAACCGAGAGTTGTTTCATTTCATAGAGACACATTCATTTCATATAATAAAGAATTTAGAACAACAATTATCGATATTCTTCTTGATAAAATTCTACATTTAAACCGAAAGTTTTTTCATTTGATAGATCTCTTTCTATAATTGTAAGAGATTAGAAACACAGATATCGTGTCATTTGTTGGAGAAACGATCTCTCGTAGCTTTCTATGCATTGTCAACTTGAATTGTCACTTCTTTTTATTATTATTATTTCCTACTTTTTAGTGTTTAACCCGTTAACGACCAATTTAAAGCACATATTTCAATAAATTTCTTTTAAATTATGCTAGAACACCAAGAATAAGATAACTTTGAAGTAACATTAAATTCCAATATTTTTAAAAGAAAAATTATCGGAAATTCGGTAGAAAATTATTTAATAACTTCTTTTATAGATATTCATTAGAAAATTTTTAAAATATAGCGAAAATAACAAGAAGTAAACTATTACTTTAGTTCGATTACTTTCGAGTTCATTGCATTAATTCAAAAAAAGGGGATCAAATGAAAAAAGGATTCAAAATGGCTACACTTTGTCTTCAATATCTGGCTAACTGGTGGTTATGTCAGTTGAAAATGGTTGGAAGTTTGGGAATACATACTGACTTGTTGGAAAAAGCTACAAAAGAGAGAGAGAGAGAGAGGCAATGGAATGAATTCGATTTAGCCACGGAAGTGAAATGTAATGGTCTTATAAATAGGACGCTGGGCGTTAACAGGTTAATGTGTTCCATAATTGATTATTTTAATTATAATAGTATCTTTTAATAAATTTTGCTGAAATCACTACCAAATGATACTTTTCGTATAGAATCAAAACTAAATATAATAAAGCGATTAATTGATAATTAAGTTTTGACAATATTAAACATTGTATTACCATCGAGAACACGTAACTGTACAGAATTTCAGAACTCTAGCATATCAGGAAATCAGTGAGAAATCGATTACCAAATTCTATCTGTCCAAACATGAAACAAGTCAACTCAAATATGAGGAGCAACATTAGAATCTAAAAATGATAAATTTCATTTTAAGTACTAAATAGTAAAATATCTATTGAATAATTCTGACAGCATTTATATTGTGAGAAATCTACACCGTTTAGAGAAAGAAAAACCCGGGGAAAACACTTGGAAAATAAAACTGTAACCGATTTGTGAAGTAATCAATTCAAAGTTGCAAGCAACTTGAACTCAAACATGTGACATGAAATGTCAACATAATATGATTGGTGCGGAAAATGCATCAAAATCGTGAGCAGCCTTTCGGATATGTCGTTAAACTCCAAAACCAATCAACGACATTTCGATTAATAAAGCCATTTCGCTCAACAGAGCAACCTGACGCTGCGAAATTGATTAACTAATTAAATGCTCCGAAATGATGGATACATTATAAGGTTTGATTAGAGCTTTAAATACAGGACATTTGCACGCGTTCATTAGTTGTATTTACATTATCAAGAAATTTAAATAATTCAAATGCACCAACGCCCCAAGTGACACGCATATCAAACAAATAACTGATTTCTGAATGTTTCCAAACAAACAGAGGAACGAACTTGCTTATCATTTATGGTTATTTTGACGGATTTAAAAGATACATATTTAGGAACAAAATCGTACTTTATTGTGGCTAAAGGGAGTTACAGTATTAACTGCAAGTATGCATCAAAACTCATAGTAAAAATGAAAAAAATAACAATAATGTGATTGATATAATTTTCAGGGCTTTTTCAGCACATTTTGCACCGTATCTGTCGTCTACGTACTACGGAAAAGACGTGCACTCCATGATATAATGGGTCAAGACACTGCATGATTTAGAAACATGAATCGAAAGAAGGAGCATTTTAATACATTCTGCACAGCATTTGTCGTCTACGTACTACGGAAAAGACGTGCACACGAATGACATAAAGGCTCAAGTTACTGCTTGATTTAGAAACATGAATCGAAAGAAGAAGCATTTAAACACATTCTGCACCGCATTTGTCATCTACCTACTACGGAAAAGACGTGTACTCCATAATATAATGGGTCACGCCACTGCATGATTTAGAATCACGAATCGAAAGAAGGAGCATTTTAACACATTCTGCACAGCATTTGTCATCTACGTACTACGGAAAAGACGTGCTTACCAGCGGCCGAGTGGATCAAACTATCTCATTTATACTGAATCCCTGACTCTTGGACTTGGCTAAATATGCTAGATAAGGAAAGATTAGAGACATCACAACAGAATAGCATACTTCTACGTGACTGTACAAAATGATATAACTTTATTGAAGAAACAATAAAGATTTGCGTATAGGAGCCGGAATTCTTAATTCTGGAACCTTTCAACCGCCATTGCAAACGAGGTGTCACACGGTTAGATTAGAAAATAGTTAAAGTTAAGGGATGAAAATCACTTTTCAATTGCAGGTATCGAAAAATTTATCTGGACGTTATGATGATGGCATCATTTTCGTTATGATGAGGATATAATTCGCCTAATTTGAATGATCTTTCTATCTTCAATTGGCAACAGCAGAGTTGTTGGAAATGAAAATTTCTATCTCCTAACCCCACCCTTTCCAACCCCTTTGAGCTGGATGGCCTATCTATGAACTCGGCCGAGATTTTCACATTCCCTGCAACATATTCTTCGCAAATTCAAATCCATACTCTAGTTAACGTGTTCAGAAGAGAAGTCGTGTCATGAGAACCATTTCAATTGTTTGTCTTCCTGTAAGCCTCCTGTCCACAGTTTTATCATCATGAATGTAGGTCCGTATCAAATTTTGGACTAGCATAATCGCATACTTGTAAAAATTATATCTGCTAAACCCTTTGGCTTAGATAAATAAAAATTGGTATGACGGTTGCTAACATTAATTATAGATCTGTGCCCAAATTTCGATTCAATCGGTTAAAAAAAGGCGTTAAAACTGCATATTCGATTTTTTTTTACTTGCGTACTGGAAGCAATCTCTGCGCATGCGCAAGCTATTCAGCGATAGCGAACAATGTCATTTTCTCTTATTTTCTTTTCGCTCGCGCACGCCCTCGCATTAGCGGAGCTTGCTAAAGTGTGATAGAAAATAAATATTGCTAAGTTTTAATACATACGTATCTCTTTGAATATGGTTCTTCACCTAAATATTTTACAATCACTATAATCTACAATGAAAACCTTTCTGATAGTCATTGCAGTCTGGGTTACAGTAGGTTCGAATTTTTTATCCACGCAGGGGAGCACAAATGACAAATTTTTGAGAGGTATGCGAGAAAGTTTCGGGGAGGTCACTTCCGCTGGTTGAAAATGAATACCGAGTGAGGGGGAGAATCGTTATAAAAAAAGGGGTTGAATCAAAGGAATTCAGCCCGTTACATCTCGCAATTTTTTAACTCTTTATAATCCCAAATTAATTTATCAACAACTTCTTAATTTTATTTTTATGTAATTAGACATGCTTTGGCTCCAGGAAAGAGAAATATTTTTTTAATTAATTGAAATAACACAGGCCTGCAAAAAAATACTTTTTGAAAATTGTTTTAATTTTGATGACTGATTTTTATGTTATTTTTAATACTGATTCTAAAAATGAAATCCATTTATTTCTATCACATACAGATTTTTTACAAAGTGATTGCATATCTTGAAGGAAACAGTTGAAATCGCGAAATTTTGACATTTCATTTAAATTTCATTAATTCATAAATCCATATAAATTACATTTATATCCTAGTTCAAGTAATTGTTAAGTATAGGTAGAAAGTTACAAGTCTTTATAGTAACGTTTTTTCTTTACCTCAAAAGTTCTTTTGTCACTTTTCCTCTTTTAAACTTTTGTCTCTTTGTAGCATCCAGCAGTAATCGGCTATCATGCTGACATTCCATTTTCCTTGATATTGTCTCTCCATTTCCTTTATACCTTGGTAAAATATTTCACCTTGTCTAACTGCACCTAAATTTTCAGGAAAATAGTCCAGGTGCGAATCGAGAAAATGAACATTTAAGCTCATACTACAGCCTAAAATCTTGAATTGTTTTTTATTATCTCTTCTACAATAGATTTGTAGTTTGGATCTTTTTTTGTTTCCAAGAAAGCTAGTAATAACTAGTTTTAAAGATTCCCAGGTTTTTCTTGCATTTGTTTCCATTTTAGTCTCAAAATTTTCATCTTTCATCATTTTCCTGATGTGTGGTCCTACAAACACAACTTCCAGTTTTGCTTCGGATAAACCCGGCAACTGATCACAAAGGTATTTGAAGCATTCACCTTCTTTTGGTAAAGCCTTGACAAATTGTTTCATAAGACTAATTTTATGTGAAACGGTGGAAGTAACACTTTTTTTGGCAAGCAGGAGAGGTATCCGGTTTCAACTGGTTTCCTCTGTCTTTAATATTGTGTTTAATAGGCAATTTACCAATTCACAGGAATATTCTGGATTGAAATAGTTTCTTCTTTCTTGTTTGGTAGTTTAATCCACCAATTTACTATTTTAAGTTTATAAATATGTTTATCGAACTCATATAAATAATACTTTTTTGGTCCGAAATATACTAAATTCGTAAAAAATAGATTGCGATTTGTGATGAAACTGTACTTGATGGTATTTTTTCATTATTTTTCCAGTAATCAGCATCCAAAAAACTATGAAAAACACCACTTGCTTTACCGACAATTTTTTCATCGCAGACCTGTGTAATTTAATTAATTTCTGCCCTAAGCTGGTTCTAGTACACGCTGGTGGAAGTGCACTCTTCGTACCCTTGGAAGTACCATCAGGAAAAACACCCATATTTCGAAGATAATTAAACGATACTTTCAAGTACCGTTGGGTTATAATAGTTCTTAGTATATCAATACTTATTTGTATTGATATTCGTTTCATATATATTTAGAAAGTAATAACATTTTCCTCAAAATGATAGGAACATAAATAACTCATAAACTCACAGTCACCCGCTCTATTTCTTTAATTTATTTTATATGCACATAATCTCCAGTTTTAGTTTCTAGAAGAATGAATGGTATACAATAAATAAAATCAACTGATATATAAGAAAAAAGTCATAAATTATCTCCAATACAATACTTTTTTTCCCTTCTCTAACACTCGAAAAAAGAATTGTTAAAGTCTAATAAAAAAAATATTTATGGCAAATCAAATAGCATTAACACAGATCTGCTCAAAACAGATATGTTTCTTTTCGAAGCAGAAAAACGGATATGTTTCTTTTCGAAGCAGAAAACTGATAGAAGTTCCGTAACTATTTACCAGCTGGAAACAAGAAAACAGATTACTTCGATTTTTCTATAGGTTGATCGACTTTTTCTCACACCACTAAGCAGAACCAGAGGTCTCCAATCAGACAGAATTTCGCCATAAAAATGACTTAGCAATTAAGAACTTCCACACTACAAGACTTTTCGTATTTTTTCAGAACAAGAAATGCGGTTCTCGCAAAGAAAATCAATTAACATGCTATTATTGATCATGCAATCCAAATACTGATAATCCCAATTTAATAGTCATGATTACGATTTTTCTCATTTTCGAAAGAAAAAACAAATAAACCTCGCAAATATTTACTCTAGTAATTAAAAACCTATTTGATTTCATTTCAGTTTCTTGGCGCAAGATCCTCAAATAGAATAGTCTATACAAACCTAGTTATTAACCAAACTAATCTCGAAGTGCGACTGAGCTTCATCATGAAAGTGGCAAAGGAATAAAGGACACATATTGAAACCTGTGCATATTGCACAGTTTATATTAAATTAATTACCGTACTTAACCCTCTACCCTAGTGATGTGCAAACTATGGCCCGTCGCAGATTTTAAAATAACAGTATAAGAATTTAAAATAATAGTGTTACAACAGTCTTACTGTGGGTTTACGGTGTAAACAGTCCAACACGCAGGATAATGGAGAATGAAGGTTTATTTACAAATATGCAGGAAAACACGTAGCACAGGTACAGGAAACAATAGTTCTTGCACAGATTACCAATGTAAACAGACAACAATTCGCAGGTAATAACAGTTCAGCACTTTGTTATCTAACAACACAAACAGTCAGCAAATAACTAGCAATGACAATAACTGCACTTTCAATAGCGCTCAGCTCACCAGCTTCCTAGCTCGCACTGCAGGCGAACTCCAAAGACGTTCGCGCTCCAAGGCGATCCCAGTCGATTAACACACACTCCGTCATTCAAGCGCTCTCCTTATATAGTCTCCCGCGGCAGGCCGTGACGTCACATGGAATCTTCTAGTACATTCATGCGTATCTCCTCTGCTAATAGTGATATCGAGAAGATTCCAGCACCTTTGAGATCCCATATTTCGTCGCCAAGGTCAGGAGTCCAGACGTGGCTGCTGTCGGTCATCTCATACTTACCCCTGTGAAACTCTCTTCCCAACCATAAGACTCACATTGCTGGGAAGCGACTTTCCATGTTTGTAACAATAGTATAATCAGTTCATCTTGGTTTGAACCAGATTATTAAGAACTTTTAGAAATGCATTCAGAGTAGTATTCACCATCTCAGTATTAAAGAAATTTGTAAATAATATTTTTTAATCCTTATTGAGTTTTATAATAAATTAAATTGCCCGCCATTTTTTTCTTGCCCCTAAAAAAGTTCACGTATCCCTGCTCTACCCGGAAAATCGCAGCATACCAGATTACATGGAATATCTATCCAAATGACCACGATTCCAGAAAAAAAAATTCCAAAGGAATGAAAGTCGTACTCTTTATTTATTCAACTGAACTGTATAACTCAGAACACAATTTGACTTCAAAATGATTATTCCAACTGTACCGTCCTGCCCGCTATATTTCGCGCTAGCCCATCCCACTGGAGCCCAGACAGAATACTGAACTATTTCGCTCGAACAAATCTTCCTTCCCCAAAGGAAACGAAGTGAAGAGACTTGCGTGTTTTTCGCCGAGAATGTTGTTGAGTAATGTGTGTTTCTACTAGAGTCGCTAGAATGATTGCTAATTGCCTAAATTAGTCTAAAATGCTATATTTGAAATTTTAGGATGTCGGCAATTGTGATTTTTAAGTAACGGACTGATTTTGATTGATATTGAATTTGATTTTGTGTTAATTGAATTTTAATAACTCAAGAAATATTTTATTATTCTAAATTTTTTTTATATTAAATGTTAATTTGTTTCATTTTGTGTCATGTAAATAAATGTCTTGTGATATTTTAAAAGCACAGTTTGATTTCTAAGACATAACACAACACGTTTAACAACGAAATCATTCCTATTAAAAGACGAAGGTAAACAAACGTATGTATCTATCTATGTATCTATGTCCAGTTATCTTCTCACGAACTACTAAATGCTGAAACGAGCCGAAAGTACCAAACGATGGGAAATAATCCAAGGAAACCATTTTGACCATTGAAATTCCGAAATTAAAATTATTTAAAAAGATATTAATTAGAAACGTCAAAATGAATGAATTCAAAGTGCTGCTATCTATTGACAGCTCGGTGAATTCAATCCCGGCGGGATTTTTTCGTCCTATTATTAGTTTTTACATCCGCTGTTGCAATTTTTTTAGCAAACTTCCGTGTTTTGATTTATAAATGTCGGGAAAAAATCGTTATCTTACTTTTTTTTCGTTTTAAGGTGTTTCATCTCGTAAAGTTACTCTTAGTGCTTCCATCTATTGAGAAGAGATTACGTTGTTCTTCCTTTTTTTAAAATTTATTTAACGGAAGGTGGTATTTCTTTTGTAGAGAGCTTCTGTGCTTGGATTTATTAACATCGGAAAAAATCGTTTTCTTGCATATTTTTCTTTCTTTTTTTCGCATTACGGTGTTTAACTTCGTTACGTTTGTTGAGTAAAGTAAGTGACAATATTTGTTGAAAAAAACGGAGGTAGACATATGAAAAAATATGGATCCCGAGGCCTCACTTCTATCCTCCAGGGAATATCACAGTATTCGAGATAGCCCGTGCAACGCCGGGCCACGCAGCTAGTATGGTATATTATTTGAAAATTTCACTTTCGCCCTCTATCAGTGAAAATATAAACCTTAGTGGTGATAATGACCAATATTCCGGTTAGAGGGTGAAAGAATTTCTACACCTTCAGCACGTTTCAATTTTAAAGGAGAGAACTGCATCAATAATTTTGAAAACTAATGAGAAAATTCCACTATTTAACAACAAAATTTGCAATCTAATTAAATCTCAAATTTTGAAGTTTCACAGCAACTTAAGGCAAAAGGTCGCAAGATAGTTTCTGCGAGAAGGTTTTCAGAAATTCTACTCTTTCAAATCAGAATAAATCATGTTCTGTGGTGTTTTTCTCAGACCTGTTTATGCAGGGTGCTCATTAATTATTGGGCCCATTTCAAAAATTAATTTTAATAAAACTAATAATGTGTTAAAACTACTCTTTTAAAAAATAGAGCATTATAAAAAGGTTTTTTTCCCCCAGAAAGGTAACACGCCGTTACGGCGGTCTACGTAAATTATTGAACATCTCCATTTTTAAGAGCCATTATCTGCGAAATTATTAGAGCTAGAAGAAAAATAAAACCATGAATTTATAGAGAATTTTAAGCTCTTTAATTTGTTAAATCAATTGTAATTAGAAAACTATATAGATTTTGAGATATTCAAGAAAAACTAAAAAAGGAACTAGAAAATGCGCAGCTGCTTCTGTTGATCGGTGGCCAATGCGTATGGAAATCTCTCGCTGTAGCAAATTTAGAACGACGTAATTGTACACCACCTATATGAAAAAAACTTTATTTTTTCTCTCATTTAAAAAAACGGAGTTGTATCATTATTAGTTTTTTTTATTAATTTTTGAAAATGTGTCCAATAATTTATGACCACTTCCTGCTGTTAAGAAATTGGAAGAAAAAACATTCTGAAAAATATGGACTTGTATTAAAGGAAATTACACTTGGATATAAATAACATACTTCCCTATTGAAAGAAAAACAAATTAACAAAATAAACTTTAATTTGAATCTGAAATGTAGTAAAGAGACTTAATTCGAACATGTAAATCAGACAATCGAAATAATAACGCGTTAAGCATAGATTAATGTTTTTTATTTGTAATGAAGACTAGTTGACAATTAGTTTGAGACAGTTTAAACTTGTTTCAACGCAAAAGTCTTAAAGGATTTGGCAATGGAAAAATTTCGTAAACATAAATAAACGAACCATTAATTTCGTATAATCATCAGGAATTCTTTAAAATGCTCCCAAACGAAGTTCGAGGAACGTTAACAAAACTTTTAAAGATGAATCAATTCCGAAATAAATTATATCGAATTAAAATGCACGTTGAAACCTCATTAGAGTTTTAAGTCCTGACTTAATACCAAAATTTGAAAGAGTTTTTCAGTTCAATACATTCTTCATTATCTCCTTAACGAGTGCACAGACGGGCAAACAAAAAATTCATTAAAATAAATTGCTTCTCATAATTTCAACGAACAAAGGATGGATATTTGAATGAAATTTGCGATGAAAACTTGAAACACTCAAAGCCGGATAAACCTCTTTGAATATTCATAAGATTGTCTAGTATTTTATTTTGTCACAGAATTTAAAGATACCGACGATTAATGTGAGTAAGCAAACATAATAAAAATTGAATAACAATGTGTGCTTTGCTAATGTATTGAGTATGACTAGCAATTCAAAAAACCAGTTTCCTTTATTTTTATTATAAAATGAGTTTTTAACATGGAATGCAAATATTTTAGTTCTATCTATTAGATAAACTTTATATCTTCTCGGAATAATATATTTTCTGCTAATTTTCAACCTCAAATCGCAATGTATTTGTTACTGTTAAAGCGTATAATTCAGTTATTTCACAGAATAGCTGAGTCTTCAACTAGGTAATTCATGAAATACTTTGATATTCTAAGAAATAACGTATTCCACGCTTTGACTGTAACATATTTATTCAGAGAAAATAAATTAAGCCTATTTTTGATCGAACGCCGATTCAAAAAAATTTGATACTCCTCTCGAACTAGCAAACTTCGTATGTTTAAACCTAGAACATTCGAAGTAATATAAATGGAAATGCTTTATCCTTTTTTTCTAGATAAAATTTTACGAAATATTTCAAAAATCATTCAGAAAGTTCATTGCTTATAATTCTCGTGTACATCAATGATTCTCCATCTATCAAGTGCGTTCAATGTAATATTTCCTCTTCTATAAACTGTGAACGAACTTTGGTCAAGAGAACCGACATAAGAATGTCACACAATGATTCTCTATCTATGCGGATTCTCCATCTATCAAGTCCGTTCAATGTAATATTTCCTCTTCTATAAACTGCGAACGAACTCTGGTGAAGAGAACCGACATAAGAATGTCTGCAAGAATAAGCGATGAATAACTGACAAGTGATAAAAATGCGAACATCCGTGAGAAATTGTGAATTGTATATCTTTTCTTGCTTGGTTTTGTAAAAAAATTTATGGAATAAAAAATACCTCTGTCTACGCTGTACCACACCCAAATTAAAAAGGCACAAATGTAATAGTAAAACTAAAACACCAGGAATATAAACGACGAACCTGCATGAAATAAAAATACAACCGACAGGGAAAAAACGAAGTAACACTTGGGAAGTCATAGCATTATTCTAGTAGGAATTATTAAAGATTCTAGTAAGTATATTTTAAAAAGTTGATATGCAAAGAATAAAAACAATCTACAGCGATAAATCATGTATTCTTAATAAAACTAAAGAGGAATTTTGAAGAGAAAATTAAACAAGTGAGAATTACACATCCGAAAAGCATTGCATCAAAATTTGAGAAATATCAGTTTTTAGTTTTGAATCTGTTAAAAACAAGTTGCAAAAATCATATAAAATGAAGACCCAAACTGTCTTCAAGAAAGAAAAAAAAATATTCGGTTAATGGTTTTTTATATTAAGTCTTTCAGAGATAAAAACTGCGGCATTAAGAAACAAATTATCTTCAAGTTTAAAAGCTGCCAATTCAATTGAAGTGTTAACTACAGAATAAGCCGTATATCATGCGCGCACATGAGTGCTGTCTTATCCAATAAAAAGTTTTTATGAGTAAAAAGTGTGTCCAATACTGAAGCAAGTCAATATAACATCACTTCAGCAAATTGGAAGCCGAGGCTACCTGCTGACTCCTGGAAAGAATAGAAGCAGTTTTGTTCGTGTAAGAGATACACAATAAATAAAGCCTTGAAGGAAAAAGGAATTAGCACAAAAATAGAAATTGTCCGGGCTCAAGCCTTGGTTGGGCATAGCAATGTAGGTGAGATTGTAACAGATTCTGACCTGACTCAAACGATAGGTGACTTTCCAAACTTAAGCAGCGTATGCATTAATGTTGTGTGAAATATTCATATGGTTCGCCATTTTATTTTGTAAAGTCGGCTGGTGAGAAATTGAATACTTACATAACTCATTAAAAATTCCATTGGCGGATCATATCCGGTGAGTGACTTAGGGTTGCAATTTAAAAAAAAAGGGTTGTCAAATTTGGCGCTTGTTTGCTATGGCTACGGATCATGCAGAAGCCAACCAATGACAGAGGATAGTGTTAGACCAAGCTGAATGCCAAAAACAGGTGGCAAAAGAGGAAAACTAGGCGTTGGCGATTTTTTTTGGAGGAGGACGAAAAAATGAATGATAAATGAGAAAGACAGAAGGGAAGTTGATAGTCGGCGAAGAAGGATGAACGTTGCTTGTGGATGAGATAAAAAGTAAAATAAAAACGACACAACTGATGATAATAACATGCCATCGTGATGAAGCGGCCCCGACAGCACTGCTATGTCCCAGATAGGCCACTCCTTTTATTACTTTTTGGCAATTAATAACATTAAAATGTAGCAGCAGACCCTGATAGATATTTGAGTTAAAAATATAAAAGCCAGGCTAATCTTAACTAATATTGCATATCGGTATTGTGAATTTGATGAAAATAAATTTTTTGTATTATTCGGAACTTGCTTGCTTTTTGAAATCAACTATACGTCCTAAGCTAATAATTTTAGGAGAGTTACGAATTTGGAGAATAAATGTAACATTAACCCCTTAACCGGCGCGCCCGTCATATTGACGTGCATCGAATTATCGCATTTTTAGGCTTATAAACTAAGATTTAATCATTAATTAGCTTTAGAATTTGACACAAAAATTACGTAGAATCTATATGCATCTCAAGTATTCTATGTTTTCTTAGATGAATGAAAACGACAGTCCCTTTCCAAAACAGAAGGGATTTCTTATTAGATAACAAAGAAAATGCGACTCTTAAGGGGTTGAACCAATATTGTAACGTCAGAAAGATCATGCATGCTCAGTAAGAGAAAAAGATGGGGAAATGGCATCTAGTTGCTTCGTCGTTACAAGTATTTGCCAATATCACGGCTTTCTACGCATGCGTGACTCTGATTTAATATAAAAGCACCTTTAGGCTGAGATTCCCAAAATCAGATACTATGCCCCGCCTCTTTGACAATAAATGTATAAACTGTACAAACTACTTCGGAATTTATGTGGGTAGTTTCACATTAAGCCAGTACCAGAAAAAGTAACTAATGTAACACTGTCTCAGAGGAAACTTCCACATTTTTTCGCCCTCGAAGAGAAGCAAGAGTTGAAAAGTTTCGAAGCGGAAATCTCCGGGCTTGCACAGAATGTAGGGCAGATGTTTCCTTTCTGGCATTTCCAAATATTTTACTTCCTCACCCCTATCACCCACCCACCCACTTTTTTTAGGACTTTCTTCTCATGCGAGAGTCAAAGTTTCAGTATTTTTGTTTCCAGCCCGTTTATCTTTTAAATGCTTAGGATTCGAACCGTTTCTCGACGCATTTTTTCTTTCTAACTTTAACCCTAGGCAAGAATGCAAGAAATATTTGGAAATTCAGGGCATTTTTCTCTTTGGATCCTGGAAGCGTTGATTAAACAAAGAAAAGAGAGACGCGAGGCGTTGAATACAACTTGCCGCCATTTGCATAAATTTCGAAGGACGCTGGGCTCGAGTAATTCTTCCCGCCGACAGTTGCTCCGCGTTTGCTCTGGAAGTAGAATGTTCTAATTTTATGAATGGCTGCATCAAAGTTAGAAGGGTTGCACGAGGGCACGATTCGTGTCTCGTCTTTCACAAAAACTACAATTATTTTTTTCCCACATGGAATATATTTTAGAAGAATCTGGATATGGAGATCTTCATGAAAAATGTATATCTTTGGTTTTATGAACTATCGAATTTATCTGTTAAAATGCAAAGACCTTGCGAGCACTAAAACATACACCTTATCATGCATTTCAAGTTTAATATCTTACTCAAATTTTTATAACTCCTGATATTCGCTATATCAAACCATAATTACGAATAAAATAAAATAATTCAGCAGAACTACTACAAAACCGGCGGGAGTTGCCTCCTTCAACTTTATCGTACACATACACAATACTCTGTGTATTCTGTTTAGTTTAATACTACAGTGATACCTCGGTTTTCGCCGTAATTCGTGCGGAAACAAACGGCGAAATCAAAAACCGAGGCAACTTTTTCCATATGAATCAATGTAAATCCAATCAATTAGTTCTACACACTCCAAAATGCATAACAGAAACGCATTTTATGTAAGAATAAATGAAGTGTTTAATACTAAAACAATACGAAATTAATAGGAAATGAATATAAAACTGCTAAACACTCTAGGAGCACCAGTAAGCGCTTCACTTTACAATCACCACTTGCATTACCACGCAACAAAAGAGTTTCTGTTCAGCAACGGATTCTGAGACTACCCCTTTTGGACGATTTTACATCCAAAAGGGGTGTCAGGCAATGAGTCATATGAGAGCATTTTTGGAGTTCTTTGTTAAATCACGCTCAGTAAAATGTAAACGTCATCCGTCCATTCTTCACTTTCCCCCTATTTTGATGAAAATAACTCCGCCCGGCGCATGCGCAAAAGCGCGGAGGGTTTCCGAATCCGTTGCTCTACAATACACTATCTTTCATAAGCTTATGTCCTGGTAGTGACTTTTTCTCCTCTCTGGCACTTTCTTCCAAAAGAGGCCAGTTTCATCACAGTTACTTTTTCTCCTCTTTGGCACTTTCTTCAAAAAGAGGCCAGTTCCATCACAGTTAAAGACTTGTTGGTAGACGAATCCTTCAGTCTCTGCGTAATCTTTGGATTCAGACACAAATTTTTCGGCATCGTTCGAACTCGCTCCTCTGTCGTTTGTTTTCTCAAAATTAGTAGCGAGGACTCGTGGGCACGCCGATGAAATACAAGGAAAACGACGAAAGTCGAGACAAAATTTAATGAAAACCGAAACCGACGATATTCGAAGTCACCAAAAACCGAGGTATTACTGTATAGTGAAGAGAAACCAGCAAGCATTTTGGACCAAACCACTGATGGAAATATCCAAATTTGAGATACATATATATACAATTCTGGTAATCAAAGCATATGCCAAAATCTTTATCTACAGAGAAATCTTCTGCAGTCGGATTTTGTTGCGTCTTTTAGTTATAGACTTCCGGGAGAGGAATTTCGTCCACATAATTGATAGAAAGCTACAATTTTGGTGTAAAACTTCGTCCTTCTAGCATGTTGCGTTTTAAGCAGGCCATTCACATCTCTTCCAAAATGGAATTTTTAGAACACGGGAAGGAAAAAGCAATCATCTGTTTTAAAAACCGATGGAAATTGGCATAGTGGAATGCCAAAGCTGGAATTCCAACGAACTCAAAATCCAACATTTCATGCACCGATTCCAATTTGGAGTCTCAATGCGTGGGTAGCGGCACATCAAAGGATCTGCCTAGATTGGGACCTCGCAATGAGGCTAGAAAATAGGAAATCCGCCGTGTGGGGGAGGAGAAATAGGGGAAATCGAAGAGCGGTGGTAGCGCACTTTGAAGGCTCCGTGAATGACGTGCCTCATTTTTCGACTTGAATGGGTGGGGGGAAAAACCAGTCTTGGGACAAATGGAATGGAATGGAGTACAGATGAATGCCCAGCTTCAGAGATCCGTTCTCACAGACACAGACATAATTCCACAAAATGGGGATAGGGGGTCTCCGGATTCAGGGAATTTATCAAAATATCGAGGTAGAAGTTTTTGACGATTACGAAACTTTTTCTTTAACATTTCGAGAAGATAAAAATTACAGAAAATAAATACTTTATGTACACGAAACAAAACAAAAAAAATTTAAAAAATGTATCAAATTATATATATATATATATATATATATATATATATATATATATATATATATTTCGACATTTAGTGAACGCGGTTGACGAATAAACCCATAGTGAAGTTCGTTGTTTCTTGTCCATAGATAATTCATAAAACGATCGTTTCATGCAGCTTTCGTCTGGAGGAAGATTACGAAAATTCGACAAAATTTCATCGTAGGTAAATTATCAATATTACATAAAAACTGAAAATGATAAGCAAAATTTGAGGGCGAATAATGTAATATTTTAACTCCAATGAAAATATACTCTACCGTGAAGATAAAAGATAAGGAAACAATTATTTGAAAAAAGCCGCAGACAAAAAATAAATAAATAAATAAATCGCTAAAAGCTCAGTTCGTCAGTTTTCAGAACACCGTATACTAATAGCAAAACTGTCTCAATAGGAATATAAACTAATTTCAAAGTATTTCTGCAGAAACTGAAGAATATGACTAATCAATTGCTAAAACAAACCCACTCTTATATACAAATTTAACCTTAGTATTTTAAGTAATGACTCTCAAACAGTAATAAAATGTACAACAAAATACAGAGGGAATTTCAGGTAGTAAACTCTCAACACACGAAATACATTTTCAGCACACGACCAGTGACCAAACCTTCGTTGCAATATTAATATCTATATCTGAAAACAACGATATTTGTTGTAATTCACATATTCTGAATTTACTTATCATCAATTCTATCACGAAATCAGTGAATTTGCAAGCAATTCCATATTCTGATTTAAATACACTGTCCTCTCATTATTACGACCCCCAGCCAACAAATTTCAATATGACTGGATTATAATAAGGGACGCAGATGATCAGTTCATAAGGGATCTTAGATCGGTTTCCCTCTCACAGAATGTTCACTGTCCGAAGGGCTCAAGTTGATAGATTCCAAAGATATGATGGTCCAGAATTCTGATATCGCTAACAAGGCACCTTGATTGCTTCTTCCCTGATAATAATAATATAATGGTTTAAAAGTGAAAAGAAATTATTCATCATTTACAAGATCCGATTCGTGAAGCCAGTCAGAAAGGACTGCCAATGCAACGAATTATCACCAGCTTAAAATGTTATTTGCAAATCAGCAGGTGGAACGCGATTCATCACAACCACCAACGTATACACAGGCATAACCACCATACGGGTAAACCACCATCTTAACTGCATGCAGTTGAGAACAATGTATGTACGATAATGTACAGAGTGTAAGGTTTTACAGGAAAAAAATTACGTATTCAGTCCATTAACAAATAATCCATCTACACTTTACTTTCCTTCCACAGCAAATTTAATTATTACTCCAGCAACAAAAATTCTAAAAAAATCAGTACACTAGTTATATTGAACTTTTATTCTATTCCTTCATTCTTTTCGTCTCTTTTGATTCCATTCCGAGACAAAATGATATAAACTTAGAAACAAATTATCAAGCACGTTCTCTCTTGCGTGTCAATTTATACGGTTCAAGTTCTATCTACAAAGTAAAAATATATCAGCTTTATTATTTCGTAGAAACAAAAATCGAGCAGTGTTCCGTTACTAAAACACTGCCATCTTTAATTAATGATGCACCTAGCAGTAATTTGTTAGACAATCCTAGTAAAGCATCTATCAAGGAATCGAAATAACACAATCGAAGTTAAAAGACAGAACTCATCTTGGCAGACTCACCGTCTACATTGGAGTCATATGACACTAATTCATGACCACAATTTGTCAGAGAGCCAGTTGCCCAAGCAATGACAAACAGTCCTTTCAACAACTATATGCGAGATCCATTTAATTCTGATAGATGAATATATGCTCAATAACTAAAGAAAGAGGGGATAACTACTGAGAAAAGCGGAAAGAAAGCGTAAATCACGTTCGTTAACCTGAAGCGTAGATGACTAATAAAAAAAGAACTCAAATGAGAGCCTTGAGGTACACAAAATCAAAAGTTACTGAAGCAGAATTACTCCGATGTTAATTAATATTCATCGTGGAAAGCTTATAAAATGATCCTAAGAGATCTATAGCATTAATTTTGTTAGCGAGACAAAATTCATGGTAACAAGAAAAAAAATCCCTTTCTTCGATTCTTTTTTCTGAAATATACTTCTTTTTTTCCCCTTTTGTTCCTACTTCCTACGCACAAGGACTGTAGGGATTAAAACCTGCGGCTTTAATTTTATTGGAGTAGTAGAATCCTTGTCTTTTGGAATCAAATGAGATTCAAGAGATTTCAAAAGAAAAAAGAAAGAGAAAGAATTATTTTTGCTCAATTAGTTTGGGCTTTTCGTTTTCTCTTCTTTTATGTCTTTCGCTTCTTAGAATGCTCATCAGCAATTGTTCTTCGTGCTTTGTTCTTACTGGACACCACGATATATCGAAATACTACATCGATGAGCTTTGTTTTTACTCTGAAATTAAAGCATTGTTATTATTTGAATTGGTTATTTTTATAACATTATTTTTCTTCCCTTGCCTTTTGTTACCGCAGTTCATTAGAAATAAAGTGATTCGCTATCGTTGCAGACAATCAGAGAAAATAAAATTCTTTAAGAAATGGATCTGCTCTAGTTACGATTTAGTTATTTGTTTTAACCCCTAAAGGCCCATGTTGCCTTTAAGCAACATACCCAATTTTGTCTCCTAAAATCTTGAGAAAAAGACTGAAGCTCTAATGCCTGTTGTCGCCAATAGGATATATACCGAAAATGTTATTAAATCAATTTACAGCATAGCAGCCTGAGTGCTAATACAAAAATAAAAAAAAATTGATGTTTTTCACTTGAGGCTGCATCTTTTTAGCTTTGTTTGTACACTTCAGAATACCTTATTTTATTCTACTACGTTGAAGGAAATTTCCTATCCGTATTATTATTGATTAAAATTCATTTGTGCTTGACATTATAGAATTTTATCAAGGAAATCTTTTTCTGGCATAAAGCCTACTATTGTCAGTTGGTAATAAACTGTTTTCAGCCATAAACCATACTGTTGCAAAAATCTTACTGTGGGAGTATAGTGTAAACAGTCCAACACGCAGGATAATGGGGGATGAGGTTTATTTACAAATATGCAGGAAAACACGTAACACAGGTACAGGAAACAATAGTTCTTGCACACATTACCAATATAAACAGACAGCAATTCACAGGTAATAACAGTTCAGCACTTTGTTATCTAACAACACAAACAGTCAGCAAATAACTAGAAACGACAATAACTGCACTTTCAATAGCGCTCAGCTCACCAGCTTCCTAACTCGCACTGCAGGCGAACTCCAAAGACGTTCGCGCTCCAAGGCGATCCCAGTCGAACAACACCCCCTCCGTCATCCAAGAACTCTCCTTATATAGTTTCCCCCGTCAGGCCGTGATGTCACATGGAATTATCTAGTACATTCAAGCGTATCTTCTCTCCTAATGGAAATATTGAGAAGATTCCAGCACCTTTGAGATCCCATATTTCGCCTCCAAAGACGCCAAGATGGTCGCCAAGGTCGGTGAACCAGACGTGGCGGCTGCTAGTCATCCCATACTTATCCCTGTAAAACTCTCTTCCCAACTATAAGACTCACATTGCTGGGAAGCGACTTTCCATGTTTGTAACAATACTTAAAACAAAATCGAATTTTTTAAAAAGTATTTTTCCCATGTTTTATTCTAGAAATGAAAGTCAAAAAACATTTTAAAATCGATTTTTTTTTTTTTTAAAAAATCGGACTTTTAAGGGTTAAAATTTCATATACAGTGGAATTAGTAAAAATCTTAAATTCATGACTTCGGATTTGGTTTTTGAATGTTCAGCTAACGTCATTACAACCATAATTTAGCATTGGAACATTTCGAAAAAATCAAGTAAAACGTCTGTCAATTATGACACAAATGTTTCGTTCTAGCAGTTAGAAAAAAAAAAGAAAAGAAATCAGCTTATTTACAAATTCGATAAATAGAAATGTTATTTCAATTCTTAACACGAGAGAACGCGCTCCTCCTCAGTGAACGTTAAGAAGGTAGTGGTCATAGAATGACCCCAAACTGAGATTGAACCTTGCGCAGTTAAAAATATTATATTTTTAGTAGAAAAAATAAAGCTTTTGACTTTTATTCATTAAGAATACAGTGCTTAACACAAATAAAATTTACTCCTTTATTATCCACTTCTAAAATACGGATTTCTAGAGGGTCCGTTTTTCGTGCATCTCTTTCACATGAAAAGTTTTATGCTGATTTCTATTTATTTGTGCACTCTATAATTAACTGTATCTGTATCATGTTATCGTGGATGAATAACTTCCAATTCTTTACAGGGCTTGTCACATCTTTCGCTGGCCCTTTTGTTCCAGGTAAGCGCACACAATATTAGGACAAAGATTACGAATATTTTGCCTAAATTTTGTTTTCCACCACTATACGCCAGCTTTTGATGAAAACCATTCCGGGTTACTCACTTCTTCATTTCCAGAACCTCCGTCCTCTTCCTATTCCGTATAATGTTCGTTGAAACTTTAATGATCTGAAAAATTCTCTTCTAATACATCCTCAGGTCATTTGTCTTCATTGTCAAAGTATGAATCTTTATCAGTTTCAACTTCAGTAAGAAGTTTACGTAAACGCTCCAATTCTTTTTCATATGAAATCGGCATTGTGAGCAGTAAGTAAATACTTCGATTCGGGAAGGACAGCAACCAACTGACGTCATCAGCAGCGTGAAATAACTGGTCTGTGGAACAAACGGAAGGACGCGCGGGGTCATTCCATAACCCCAGTAACTGACAAAACGTGCATTAGGGGATGAAAAATTACTGAAATACTTTCTAAATACTCAGAAAAGGCAGGGGGGACTAACTCAGCTACTGATAAGAAAGAAATGAATAGGTGGTTACTTTTCGGAGTTTGCCGAGGGCTTGGGTCATAAAATGGCCCCCGCGCGTCTTCTCGGGTTAAACGTTACAATTTTAAATCTTTTGATTTAGAATTCCAATTTCAAGCAGAAAACATAGTAGATAGGTGGTAACTGTGAACCTGGTTGAAGGAAGACCATGGAAGATGTAGCAGGCAATCTGTACGTCAGACCAAATTTAGACTGTTATGGTTCTAAACAGGGGTGCCGCCAGAGGGGGGGACCGGGGAGCCAGAGCCCCCCTGTCGGGGTTGTGCCCCCCCCCCGTCGGGACAAAATTTTGTATCCCGTCGGGGAAAATTTTTGTACGGGGTATTCAACTGGAGTTGATAAATAATAATATGGCGATAACTTGAGACCAATTTCAATACACTCGTCTCCCCCCCCCCCGTACAGCAGGTTGTGCCCCCTTGTCAGGGAGACCTTGACCCCCGTCGGGCAAACTCTAGCGCCATTCCTGTTTCTAAAGGAGCAGCACAGGTTACATGTAATATATCTCATAGTCTCTGAACTCAATAAGACGATGAGGATGTTATTTTTGAAGGCAACTCATATTCAGATTTCTATACCAACTTAAAAGCAGATTACATGAATTATTACAAATGCATTTAAATTAATAGAAAATGCTTGCCATAAAGCATTCGATAAAACAGATTAGCTTTAAATTTGGCAATTTACACGAAAGTTTGACATAACGGAATCAAAGTAGAATTTTAGCAAAGAAAACTTCGGATTTTTTGAACATCAAAAGATATGAATTAATATCCACCAAATTTATTTTTGTATAGTATCGAAGGAAACCACATTACATCCTCTACTACGCAGTTTATATTCGCAAATATATAATATACTGCAGTTCAGCTTCAAATAGCTGCGTTAGCAGTTTATCTAACGTTTTCCAGTTTAAAATTTGGAAGGATCAACTAACTTGAAATCCTGCATCCATTAGTTGCATGGGGAAATATTCATTATACCTGACAACTTCCATAATGGATGCCATGTCTCTAGAGATTAAAGTAAACATCCTTCCCAGGTAATTCTTCAACATAGAATAGTTACTAGCAGCAGTTATTCAACACATTAATCTATTTAGTTCATGAAATTGCTTTTGTAAGCTAAATGCATGAATATCACAGCTACCACTATTTAACTGGAATACTCTAATAAGAAGGTTTGAAAGTGAAATGTAAAATGCAATATAGTCAACAGCTTATTTTAGGAAATGATAGGATTCAGCTGAAAAACCATGCACAAGAACATTCTTAAAAAAAAAAAAAAACGGAAATAACATCATTTCTTTCTCAACCACAAAAACAAGCTATATTCAAATCTATTTCTAGTAATCAATCTTCATTCTGCTTTCCCACCAAGAAACAACCCAAAATGAATCATTTCCGAACAGAAAACAGGATCCACCACTTTCTCACCCCCTCGAGAAGATGAAATTCGTCAGTTGATTACCTCTCGAAACCGTTTGTTCTTTTGCCCCCAACAAAGAGAGAGAGAGAGCAAGCAACAATTGATGCAAGGCCCTTCCTCCAGAAGAGCTGTCACACAAAACCTCCCCACAGCAAAGTGCAATAAATTGCAGCCAACCCCTTCTTCCCTGTTGCCCCTGGCAACCGAGTGGGTTGCTCGACTGTCAGAAGGAAGATGCACATCCATTCCTTTGCTATTATGTAACGTATATTAGCCTTTAGGATTCTCTGCTTGGATGGCTCGAATAGTTGGTGGGAATCTATTCCTGGCCTCATCCGATAAACACTGAGCATATATACCTTCGCTGGAGGATTTCTCGGGGATTTTTGGGGAAATGCGGCATATAAAAGAGATGTATTTACATGAAAGAAGGTTGGCTTCGTAAAATTTATTTATTGAATAGATATTTAAATGCTAACAGATACCATTCCTTTGTTGCATCTACTCCGTGAGAAAGTTTCCTTTTGATGAATTAACGAATTGTAAATAAAATATTTCTCTAGAACGTAATATCTACTGATATTATTCGTGCTTTTCTATTTTATACTGACACGATTTCCATTTATATTAACAATTTCTGTTTATAAATGAATTCGTAGGGAGAAGAAGGTACTTTGTTGTATTTCAATCACCTTGGGATATTTGATAAACATTCGTTAAATCTGTATCAAGTATAATTTCCATAAAACAATAAATTTTGGGATAATGGAAAAGATTATTAAAAAATTGCATTAAGCCGATTTTTTTTAAAAAAGAATTTCTTTTAATAAAAATCTCCACTTCATCATCAGCTTCTCCTCTAGCTTATTCCTGCAGCAGTCTGCATATTTGGTTAGAAAGATATGGCCTGGAAACTATTTCTGAAACATCAGTTGCGAATCGGACAGCAATCGCAAAAGCTAGAACATGAAAATACCTATGCTATAATTGAATATACTGTGTAATGCATTTATCCTGTTGTTGATTTGATACTTGCTATTCCAGTCCTACAGCTTTTGTGAGCTTTTTATTATTCCAT
>BGPR01008870.1:34374-60943 GCA_013235015.1 Araneus ventricosus | reverse complement strand
AAAATATTACTGTGCTCTTACGCATCCGGTAAATTATAAAAACTAATGGCCCAGTTAGGCTGTTCAAAATAATAACACAAAGGATAAGGCAGACATTATATTTATTCTCCCTTAAATCTGCTTGTGAATGCCTTCAAATATTGATTAATGACCTGATTTTATTTTTAGAGCATAATACCAAATTAGTGCAAAAAAATGCCAGCGCTAAACTTTTGTAACACGACAATTAAGAAACGATGTAAGTGTAGCAATTAACGACTTGCAACGAGCAATAAATTATCGAAACTCTTCATTTGAGAGCTGGTATAATGCGTCTGAATATAATCCTCTCACACTTTAAACAAGCTTTCAGTATTAAAATAGATTTGAGCATTGATGAAAAGATAGACGATTTAACCGTGAGTTTTGACATCGAAAGTTTTACAGCTTGCTGAGTGAGATCTTTGTTATTTAAAATTTATTCTTCCCATTAATGCATAATGAAAGCTTCTGTGTTAACTCATCAATTGCAATATGCTGTTTTGTTTCAAGAGAATTAAGTCATTTTCTCTTGATGATTCTTTTATAAGAACTTTATGGGAAATAATTTGTTCCTGCTAGTATTTTTTCAGAATTTTTACAGTTTCTTAAAATAAATGTATACTACTTTTAGAATAGTTAATTTACAGTTTCATTCTGAGAATATTTTAGTGACCCTCATTGCCTTTAACGTTTACATATTTCTTATTTTAACCTAATATTCGATATAACATGTATATAACATCAGTATTATTAACTAAATTAATTTCGGTGAAAGTAATATATTTGCTCTTAAGATTGCAAACTTTATTGGGCATTTTTCTTGATTAAGAAAATCAAAAACTAAATTTTAATACTTAACTCTGAGAAATAAATATATATCATAATTACTATAATGCATTCTTTCTAGATATTAAGTGCTTTATTCCCCTACAATTTATAATTAGGAAAAGAAAAATATTACAGAATATGTCTTATTATATCATGCGAAATTGATATGAATTTGTTTTATTCTCCAAATGAATATGAAAATTTATGCGTAATGAGACATTGCTAGATAATGATAAAAATATAAACTAATCAAATATGGAATTGCTGTATTTCAGCAAACTTTTTTACATTCATTTTCAAAGTATTTGATTCTACATATATTTTCAATATAATTTTGAGCTTTTTAAATGCAAAATTATTTATACTCCGGAATTCAAAGGAGTTCAAATGAATATGTTGTATTAAGTGTAACATATCTAATAGGACTTTAATAATAATTTATTTTAAATCTTTCTGCTTTTAATTAGACTCTTTTAGTGAACTCAAAAAATTATTTATTTGTATATGGACAATTTCAATAATATAGCTAATAAAAAGCAGGAGGATAAATTCATGAATGTTGTATGGACTTCTTTTTAAATTAAATGTTTTTTTCATTAAGTGAATTTTCGGAGATAATATTCAGGAAATAAAGAATGAACATTAGTTTTTCGGAAATATCCGAATATTTGATCTAATCTTTTCTTTTACTGTTTGTTTCTAGTGTTATAAAATATAAATTTTATACCTCCATCGTATTTGGAAACTTTTGGAAATTGTCTAGAAAATATTTTGTCAAGATTTGTGAGTTTTGAATAAAGTCACTTTTTTTTCCGAAGTTAAAATTCCAAGCACAGTTGTTTGAATCACCTTTGTGGGAAATACAATCTGCATTTTAAAGTGAAAAATCTTAAGAAATGTATCCTGCTGATGAATACTAAAATACAGGAGAACTTGATCCTTGTAGATTTAGTTAAACTTTGTATTGATTCTTTCACAAATAGAAATTTGATTGATTGAGTTGATTAGAAAGCTCTTTGTTGCTATTTGAGTAAGCTGAAATCTTAAGAAATGTATCCTGCTGAGGGAAGATGGAATCGAAAGTACAGGAGAAACTTTGTATTCCCTTGTAGATTTAGTTTAAACTTTGTATTGATTGCTTTTCACAAATAGAAATTTGATTGATTGATTGATTAGAAAACTCTTTGTTGCATTATTTGGTAAGCTAGAAATCTTAAGAAATGTATCCTGAGGGAAGATGGAATGCAAGGATACAGGAGAAACTTTGTATTCCCCTTGAGATTTAGTTAAACTTTGTATTGATTCTTTTCACAAATAGACATTGATTGATTGGGTTGATTAAGCTCTTTGTTGCATTATTTGAGTAGCTGAGAAATCTTAAGAAATGTATCCTGCTGAGGGAAGATAGAATGCAAAAGATACAGGAGAAACTTTGCTATTCCCTTGTAGATTTAGTTTAAACTTTGTATTGATTGCTTTTCACAAATAGAAATTTGATTGATTGAGTTGATTAGAAAGCTCTTTGTTGCATTATTTGGAAGTTGTAAAATCTTAAGAAATTTATCCTGCTGAGGGAAGATAGAATGCAGATACAGGAGAAACTTTGTATCTCCCTTGTAGATTTAGTTTAAACTTCATGTGACTACTTTTCACAAATACGAATTTGATTGATTGAGTTCATTAGAAAGCCCTTTGTTGCATTATTTGGTAAATAATTTATATTTCATTTTTAATCAGATTTCGTTATAAACAAAGCAAAAAAGGACAGTCTCTGTTTGTTGGAGGTTTCGACACAGAAAATAGATGATATTTACAGAAATTCTTCTGGGATAACAGCAGAATAAAATTACAAATAGTCCATTCAAGAAGAAATCTTTTTGACTATTCTATAAATTACACAGTTTCTGAAAATAGAGAAATACGGTACGTATTGTAACTATTAGATGGCAGAATATATAAATATTTTCATCCCCACAATTAAACATTTTTAATTTATTGTTTTCATTCTGCATTTTATTGTGTAACGCACAATTGCATAAACATGGTAATATATAATATTTGCTTTTGAATACCTTAACTGAAATAGTATAGAGATAAGTGATTGATAAAAAGTGATTAAATATTTTCCATTAAATAATCTTTCAATTATAAGAGTTGAACATCGCTAAATTTATATCTTAGAACTACTTATTTTACAGGAAAGCATACAATGACAGAAAGAAACATAAACGACTCTAAATCTGTCTCCCAGCTATATTAAAATTTAAAAGCTTTCTTCACAGGGAAATAAGTTAAACAACAACTTAAAATGTTTTTGTACTTTTAAATTGTGATTTATGAATGCGTTACCTAGTAGAAGATTCTCAGAGGATTTCAAACTTTGTTTCTGGTAGAATTAAATCACAGCTTAAATTTTCTGAAGCTAGACCCTTTAAATTCCAAAAGGTTGCTTAGAATTTAAAATAAGATGCTTTTGATAAAAGGAATTTAACACTATGGACGAGATTTTTGTTTTGTTTATTTTGGATTTACAGACCGTTTTTCCGGTAACCCTCTGATTTAAGCAATCGCAAAAATCCATTTGGATACTGTATCAAGCGAAATTCAGATGTTTTAGAACACAAAGCGTTGAATTCTGTGTTCTTGAGTTTATAATTCTTTTTATTTAAATCGGTTTAAAAACGCTTTAAACGGCTAAATTCTACTAACTAATCTCTTACGGAACGTTAGTATTCCAGGAAATCGTTTAATAAAATTAACCGGCCTTTCTAAATCTAGGTTAAAAAATTTTACCACCAAAGAAGCCTTAGAAGTCGAAAACGAACGATAATGAACAATTATGGCACCTTTTGTAAATTTAGACTCTTATTTAAAATTATTTACAACAATAGGAATGCAATACTTCAGCAATAAGACAACAAATTTAAAACTTTCAGTATTCTTAGCTAGGAATACATTAACTAGGTAACTGCATCTTTTATTGATTTTTCTCTGAGTAAAAGAGTTTAAAAGCTTTTTAGCTCATATCCAGAGCTAATATTAAAGGCGCCATATTTAATTGAAACAAAAAGGTACTGCAAGTATTTTAAAGGCTTTCGATTTCATTAATTTCTCGATTATTTTTAAGAGAGTCTGAAAACCGGCTGAAATTTCAGTAATATATTCGCCTCTTATAGGTAATTTATAGTTGAAACAAAATTTAATGCTTAAAGTAGGAATTAATGCATCTTTATGAAGAGCGTTTAAAATGCTTTAAAAATAAATACTTTAATCTTAACAGAGAAAATAAACGTTTAGGCTTTATAGTTTTAGATGTCATTTTGAATTGAAGTTAGGTTGTCAAAAAATTGAGGATAAATCCGATAAAAGTTTCCAGGAAACAATAATATTAGGGTATACTTGGTTCTTCAGTGTTATGCGTGGTTTAAAACAACAGTAGAATTTTTAAGTGGTGTTTCATGAATATTAACTCTATGAGGATGGCTGCAAGCTTAACGCTATGAGCAGCTGGTACACCCTGTGACAGTCGTCCTTTAAAGTGTTAATGAATACAGCAATATCTTAAAAGAGTTCTTTATAATGAACATGTATTTCTTGAAAGAATACATTTAAATACGCAGAAATGATTTCGTCATATTTCAGATTATTATTGTTGTTCAAAATGCAGGGATAAATGCTACTTCGTAATTTTATACCACATAATCTAATAAAAATGATCTGAAACAGTTTTCAGAATTCAGAACAATAAAAGGAAGAAAAAAATGCCAATTAACTTAATCAAAATTCTTTCATCCTGCAAATATTAGTTTTATAATAGTTTGAAAATGATACGCGTTCTTTAGAATAAAATAATCCTGAAAAATAGGAATCTAAATCATGGGCTGGAAACAATTATTTAAACAATATGCAATTTATAAATTATCTTTCAAAATTATTTTAAATAATGATTAATAACAATTTCCTGAAACGCTGAAAAAATGAAGATAGACGATTTGGAAGAAAAAAATGGCGGCCACGCCTTTTCCCAAGAAATTTATATATATTGCTATTTTGCGCAGATTATGAGCTCTTTCTACAAGATCATCTAAAATACAAAGCGCTAGAGCGTTCTTCTACGCAAATTTTGGGAATCCTGAACAAAATTATGGGCTTCATCTTAAACTTATAAACATATTTGTACGACAAATAAAGAAATTATTTAGAATTCTATGATCAAGAGAAAATTTATGCTGTAAATTTAAAAATGAATTTCAATAAAATGTTAATCAGAATTTATTCTCATCATAAATACACATTTCTGATTAATTAACTTCATTATTTATCTATGCAAAAATACATATTTGTCTTTTGCCAGTACAATGAAATAAAAAACTTGCGTATGAATTAAATGACAAAAGTTCTCCAGTCTCTTATTTTGTGTAGAATGATCATTTCCTGTGTAGTATCAGTTACTGAATAAAAGTTGCATAAAACTTTCTACAGAACTTCGACATGGTTATTTTTATACTATCAGTGCAAGCGAAATAACTATTGAAGTAAATAATTGAATAAACGTACGAGTATTTTCAAAGTTTTTAAAGTATATTCAAAGCTTAAAAGTCAATTCCATAGATAAATAGTGATTTTATAATAAATAATTAATAAAATAATTTAGTTGATTATTTTATTTCCATTGTAATTGTTAAGATCTCTAGCCTGCTGTTTTGAAGCATATAGCGAAGAGAGAATTCATTACCAAAGATATATAAATAAGATAGTTTTGTCATTCAGTGCCAATTAGTTAAACAATAAGCTACATATTGTGATATAAACTTCACTTAAAACAGAAAGGAAATAAAAATCATGGAGAATTATTTTTTTATGGCTGTTACATTTCAAGAACTTAATATAAACTTCAACCGTCTCCCTTATGTTTTCCACCTTCTTTACAATAAACAAATTGTTTGAAAAGGATTTATTAAACATTATACAAAAAATGACGGGAGGCTGTCTTTTTCAAACAGCCGCTGATATTAAAGGCGTAGGACTACTTTACTCGCGCGACTCTTTTCGGATTTTAAAATTTTTTTTGTAACTTCTGATGTTACCTTTTTTCTCTAAAATATGACATTAGTTATGTTTTTAACATATGTAGTTACCGAGATATAGAGGATCGCGTTACCAATTCATGCGTATTTTTACCCAAACCTTGCGACTCAGTAGTCGTTGAACTACAATTCCGATTTTCAATTTTTTTGTAACTTCTGTTGTTACCCTTTATCTCTAAAATAAGACCTTAGTTAAGTTTTTAACATGTGTAGTTACCGAGATATAGAGGATCTCCCATACAAGGTTTTTTGTGGCGTTTCGGAGTGTGAATCAAATTCTTTCCTGAGACCCCAATGGAATGGTTAAAATTACTAAAATTCTGTTTTGCTGCCTTGAAATCTAACATAACTCAATACTAATATATCTTCCCAATTAACATAAATAAGGCATTTCTAGATTTCATCACTGCCTTACGAAATTCTTTCAATAGAAATTTTCTTTAGCAGAGTCTTACCATTTTTTCAACTTTGTCCCTGGCAGTCTTTGGGTAACAACATTTGGTCTTATTGCTAAAGTCTGTTCTTATTACCTATTTCGTGAAAAGACCTCGCAGCTATTACCTTTTTATTCACATTCAGATAAAGTTGGAATTTGATAATGAACTGTCTTCATCATCCATTTTTTCCCCTCGTATACGAAGTATTCAAAGCGAAAGTAGTGTAATGATAAAAAAATTCCCCCCGAGAGTTGGAGCAATCTCTAAGTTTTAGTTTTACAGAAATATTTTTCGAATCATGTCTATCTATGTCTGAAAATGATAGCTTAAGAATAAAACGAGCTGGGTGAAATAAATTTAGTATGCCATCGATTCACCATTTTGTGAATTGGTATCAAATATGATGTATAAACTGTTTAAGGGAAGTCAACCCAAGTAACAAAGTCATCAAAAAACCTTTTTAAAAAACCTTCAGGAAAACAGCAGGTATTTCGGACAAAACAACCTGCATCTTCTCTGCATATTTCTGTCCGAAATATCTGCAATTTTCCTGAAGGTTTTTTGCTGACTTTTTTCAGATGGAAGAAAAAAACCTGCATCTCACCTGCATGCTTTTATGCAAAATACATGCAGATAAAAAACCCTGCATCTACAGTTAAGTTATCCCCCTTTTTTCATACCACTTTCTTTCGACGTCATCTTAGAGATTTTCATCATGTCTCGAGTTATCTGGAATGTCAATTAATTAGGAATCTTAATTAATCAAGGCTTATTTATTAATTTCAAATAATTTAAGGAACTAATTTTTAATTGAACTTGCTTGTATGACTTATTATGACAAAACTTCAAATTCATCCGATTCGGGGATTGAACCCGCGTTCCTAGAGTTGGCAGGCAAGCACACTATCCCCTACACCGGACATGACATCGAAAAAGGGGTAAAATTATCTATTGAGTCTTAACTTCACTCTCTAGTAGCGTCATCTATAGGTGTAAAAATCAACTATTGCCAGAACACGTAATGTGTTTTAAAGGTAGCTTATCGAGTGACAAAAGGTTACTGTTATATGTCTAAACAGTTAGACCATGCATGGACAAGCGATAGAAAATTATTTCTGAAAAGTTTCTTTCTTTATTTAATATTTTTATAATGCTTAATATTTTTTATAATGTTTAATATGATATTTCACTCATATATATTTTTTTCGTTTATTTCTTTGTTTTAAAAAAGTTATTTTTAATTTGTCAGTTTTCCTACGAAACGATGTGTATATTTATACGACTTTAAAAAGAATCTTTTTAAAATATTTTCTCTATTCAAATGTAAATCAAGATTTGCATTACACTGAAAAGAAGAATTTATTATGTTTATTACAGATTAAAATTTCTTATCATCGTATTTCATATGGAAAATGCTTGATTCTGAATCGAATGAAATTAATTTTTTTTCGCAAAATTTTAAAAGTTACATTATTCTTCAAATATCTTCTTTTATATACATTACACCCTATTCTCTCCCCTTCCATCTTCTCTCTATCCAGTACTACTGCAAGTTGTTCGAATCCGAGTTAGATACCATATTATATAAAACTGTATGAAACCCAAATTAAATAAAACAACATTCATATTCCATGCATCAAAAGCAATTTTCATCTTTCTTCAAAATACCTGAAGTAAATCTGATTTTTAAAAATCTGCTAAGTCATTGAAGGTAAATTGAAGTCCATAAATTTGTTTGAAAAAGCCTGTATAAAACCTTAAAACAATCTGTACATTTCTCGAAGGAAACCTGCAGCTTTTATTTTCCTTTAAAATACTTGTAGAGATGTTCAAAATACCTAAATGATAATTTAGAAGTCTGAAAGAAATCTGCAGTTTTTGTTTTCCTTTAAAATACCTATAGAGACCTTCAAAATACCTGAATGGTAATTTATAAGTCTTAAAAAGCCTGCATGAAACCTTTAAATAAACTGCACATTTCCTGAAGGAAACCTGCAGTTTTCATTTCCCATCAAAATCCCTGTAGAAACCTTCAAAATACCTGTAAAATCTCTTTTTAAAGGATTTTTGCTGATTTTTTTACTTGCGATTGCTTCTTGAGTATTTAGACATTCATAAGACTTCTTATAAAGACTAAACAAACATTTATTAAAACATTAATAACAACTAATGCATCCCGTAACTGCGTACGTCGTTCCGCTGAACTCGTCTCTTTTAATCAAATTCAAAGTTAGTTAAGCTCTAGCTGTTGCCCTTCATCTGATATCATACACTGTTATAACAATAAATGAATTATAATCACGCTTTTGCCAGTTACGAAATTAAAAATATGCTTACATTCGACCCTCCTGACTGTTCAATTGAACCAAATTTTAACTTTCATTAGAACAATATCAACAAAATGAAAATTCATATAAAAGATAAAATGAAATATAAAAAAAAGTTCTATCCTTTCTACATAAAATTTCCATAACGTAGTTGTTTGCACATAGTTCGTTTGAGTCTTTGCATTTCGGGTTCATCATCAGAATTTTCACTGGAATCATCATAATCTTCATTCCTGCTTTTCCAGGCTTTTAACTGACTGACAAGAGCCATTGTAGCATAAAGATGACCATTACTAGGCTCTAATTGTGAGATTCTATATGCGTTACTAGGAAGTATTTCTGTAATGGCCACGGGTCCTCTATATCGTGGTTGAGGTTTTATTAACTCATCTGTCGCCTTAGAATTTCTTCTTACTACCATGATTTTTTCCTTATCAAATGATGATGTGCCTGACTTCTTTTTATCGTGATATGTACTCATTTTCTCTAAAGAATCGTTGTTGCTCTTAAAGTTTTCAACGTGCTTTTTATTTTCTTGATTTGAAGAATAATCGACTGTCGCTCTTCCATAAGGTTCCCTATATCTCCTTGTAGATGTCGTATTTTAAGATAGTTCATCAAATTGCCTATCATTATTCGGTGGGAAGAGTTTTTAATTTGCAAGCT
Source organism: Araneus ventricosus (assembly GCA_013235015.1). Lineage (NCBI taxonomy): Eukaryota > Metazoa > Arthropoda > Arachnida > Araneae > Araneidae > Araneus > Araneus ventricosus. Next base: position 51,577 of record BGPR01008870.1, on the reverse strand, counting down.
TTCTTTCTCTAATTTGGTTGTATCAAGAGCTTCAAGAAAGATTCGATTATTTTTTCATCAGTTAGAAAGTTTCTAAATTCTTCACCTTACCGGTATCCAATAAGAAATCTTTTTCCTACTTTTATATAAGCAATATGAGGGAGATCAAGCCACGTCCGTCTGATGGTAAGATCAACTGGGCTGCGCATCGTCGTGAACATTGTATAAACTTATGGCTTCGACCTTTACATTATCAACTTCAATATCGGCTTCAATTCTTTCAATAGACATTACTGCAGGTAACCTTTGATTTCCAAAACTATATAATTTATTTACAGCAGGTTCAGGTTTCAGTTTAAGTTTCTGAGCAACGGAAATCTTTAAGAGACACCATGAACTTCCTGTATCAATCAAAACGTGCACGTCATCGCAATTATTAACTTTTGCTTTCTTCAAATAAGAATTACCCTCTTTTCGAATTTTCGCCAACTTGTCTAATAGATAAACTTTCATAATTTGAATGATTACTTTTCCTGGCGACACATTTTATAGCTTTATGTCCTGTTTCATTACATTCTCTGCATGTTATAACTGGTTTAGGCTGAGGACAGTCCTTTGAAATGTGCCCAAAATTTGAACAGTTAAAGCATTTTTGCTCCCCTCTCTCATTATGTGTTATACCTACATCATTTTTCTTTTCTTTGGTTGTAACAGCTGGATCATCTTTAAAGGAGTTCCGCTTATCGTAATACCTTTCATAAAGCGGTTGTTTATTCTTGAAAGTTGAGCTCAAAGTATCATATTCATCCAACTTTTCAACTAAATCAGCTGAGGAATTAAACTTAGATCAGTCATCAATAAAATGGTGTTTTATTTCTTGAAACACTTTAAGTTTTATCTGATCAGCTATAATAAGGTTGCTCAACTTCTCAAAACTATCTGCTTTAACTCCATTTACCCATTCATTGAAAAAACCTCTTAACTGATACGCAAAGTTTTTACAGGTGGTTCCTACATTCTTATTATACGTAGAAAATTCTTGGTGAAATTCTTCTGGTGTTAACTTTTGTGTACCGTTTCTGGTGTTAACTCTGGTGTACCGTTTTAATAAGATCTTTTTAACTTCGTTATAATCGTTTGCAATTTCATCAGCTACTAAGGCGATTAACTCAACAACGGCATATGACAATAAGTCAAACAAATGAGTTACCCACGTATTTTCTAATAAATGAGCTTGTTTAACCAGGCGTTCAAACGTAATTAAATATAAACTTACGTCATTTTCATCGGGAAATTTTTGCATCAAATGATGAAGTTCTAATTTTAGCTTCATTTGTGTAATGTTAATTTCTGATAAGCGACGGAATTTGAAAACAAACCTTTTGCTTCAAGATTCATTTATGCAGCTCTAATTCCATCTCATCCTTTCGCTTCCGTTCCTCGTATTCTTCCTTTCGCCTATGCTCCTCTTTTTCTTCCTGACATCTACGTTCCTAAATTTCTTCTTTCAGTTTCTTCTTGACGCCTAAGTTTATAAATTTCTTCTAGATGCCTATGTTCCTGAATTTGGATTTCTTCATTTCTTCGTTCAATTTCTTGTCTTTCTTTTATTTTCGTCTTCAACCACTCTTTGACGCATTCTTCATCTTACTCTTTGCTCGCCAAAATCATCTTTTTCAAATCATTCAATTCATGACTGTCATTGACTTTTTCTCCAAGTTCCTCAGCCAATAGTTTTAAGTCGTACTTTCTTGCTCCTCCGAAAATAAACATTTTCGTACTTACTACACAATTTATGTATTCTAACTTCCAAATAAATAATTCACTATTGTCAGGAGTACTATTGTATACTATTGTTCACTATTGTATACAGGAGTGAATTATACCAATTCGTAACGTACCTTGAAATTCAAACTCCTTTAGTCTTGTTTAATTGTCAATGAAATTTTCAGTCATAGGTTTCTAAATTATCCCACTTGTGATTTCTGTTGGCTTCTTGAGTATTTAGACAAGTCATAAGACTTCTCTTAAAGACTAAGCAATCATTTATTAAAACATTAAAACAACTAATACATACCGTAACTGCGTACATCGTAACTTCGTTCCGCTGAACTCGTCTCTTTTAAATTAAATTCAAAGCTGATATAATACATTGTTATAATAATAAATGGATTATAATCAAGCTTTTGTCAGCTATGAAATTGAAATATGCTTACATTCTGTTTGTATATATGTTACCGTTAAAGCATATAATTTAGATATTTTATAGAATAACTAGGTATTCAACTAGGTAATTCATGAAATACCTAGTTATTCTATGAAATAACTGATTCCACGCTTTAACTGTAACATATAATCTATAGTAACAAGCAAATTTTACCGCAGATCCAAGTTATTAATATCAAGAAACTGATCGAGCTTCTAGTAGCCATTTTCTCCATAAACCTTAATATAAAAACTTCTAAATATTGTTAATTTGTTTCCTATTTTGGATCGCAGGCTTAAAGTTTTAAATTAATCATTCTTAATTGGTTTTATTTGCTTGCTACGAAATAAATGAAGTGAAAGACAATACATTCTATTTACTAACTACATTCATTTTAAGATCTGGATTAGTTATTAACGATATACTTAAAAGTAAATTATTCATTAAAAATAATTCATAAATATAAATAAAGAATAAATTTTATGTAAGAATGTTTGTTAAGATTCAAATCTGATTTATTGCCTTAATTAGATAATAAAACTGTAATATAATTTAGATCTCCATTTTCTTACACACAGCTTTAAAATTACGCTAGTTTCTTCTGTCAGAAACATCTGACGTATAAAATATTGCCCTGAATAAATACCTCCTGAGAAAAGAGACAGATATAAATTACATTCCTTCTCAAAAAGTTTTGGATTAAAATTGCCTCCTTATCCCACTTTATTATTTCTAATATCTTGTTTTCGCTGTGATAATTATTAACCATATTATTATTTTAGTAGATATACCTCATCTTTAAAGATATTTTCTTCCTGGTGATTTTCATTTAAGAAAATATTTTTTCATGAAATTCCGGATTAATATTTTATCTTCAGTAAGAATACTTGTCTGGATTTAAATATATGAGCAGTTGACGCTTCTTTTTGCATTAGAGTTAGTCTCACTGTAAAAAAGTTAACATTTATACATACATTTTATAAAATTTGAAGTAAAACAATTTTCTTGACTTAAAAAAATTAAGATTATTTTTTAAAATTATGTTTGGGTATCCCAACATGATGTATGCTAGATCTGTCCTTCCACGATATCCAATACAACGATGCCAATGCGTTTATATAAATTAATATTATATTTTCAGTAAAAATTGTGATTTTTTATAAACCTTTATATCCCTAAAGTTATCATTTCTCCTACTTAATGTAAATTCATTCAAAATTACCTACAAGATATATAGCAAATCAGATTTATTCGATAAATGATTTATAATACTCAGCTCTTATATTACTTGTCCAGTATTATTGATATCTCGAATGCATTTAAATAAATTAAGCATAGTTTTTTAATAAAAATTGTAAATTTTATTAGACTTTTATAACCCTAAAGGTATCATCGATCCTACTTAATTTAATTTCTTCTAAAATAAGATATAAGATGAAAAGTAAATAAGCTTTATCCGATAAACGATTTATAATACTTAGCTCTCATATTACTTTAGAGCTTTATCCGATAAACGATTTATAATACTTAGCTCTCATATTACTTGGCCCAGAGGCCATCTGTCACCATACATTGATTCAATCAGCTATGCATCAAGCAAAGATATATATACTTGATATATGGATTTTACTCTTACTAACAGAGGCAATCAGACAGGAAAAATATTACTATTAACTCACGCTACGACATCCAATAAGTTTGCGACTTAATATTATGTGCTCTATTGACATCGCTTCGAGATATCATTACTACTGGACAGCTGATATACGTTGATCGATGGTCATATGGAAGTATGCTAGATAAAAGGAAGCATCTTATAGACGAGGACGTATATGTACTCCATTAGAGACGATCATTAATCAATATAAGTTTAATGAAAGGGTCCTTGTTCTGCCCGAGATGGCATAATGCGATGACCAAATCTATGAATCGGAGCCCTGGGATAACTATGCGGTGCTAATCTTATGGTAGATTATTGGTATCGCTCACATCAAATTGGGATGTTGGTTTATAATAACACTATCATTTATTTAAGAATTTCTGTCATTATTAATATTATGAACGAGTTAGTATTAATGGAAATCAGTGAGATATTCATAAAATTATCAATTAAAAAACAAAACATCATTATTTGTTTATTTAGTAAAAAACAGAAGAGCAAGAATATTAGCATGAATTTTTCAAAAAAATCGCTGTTACCAGAAGCAGCTGAACATTGAGTAGCCCCTTTTGAGATTCACAGTACACCATAATTTTATACGTATTTAGTTTAACCAAAAATTTGCATTACTTTTAAGGAAGTTTAAAATGTAACTATGTTTCAATTGCAAATTAATCACTTCCACTCTTCTCAGCTTAAAGGTTTTTCTCTATTTTTGTAAAAAATACCTCGTTGGTAATTGCAATTTCCACAAATTAATTTAAACTAAAGAAAATTAAACAATTATTTAGTGTTGTTTCTAAACTGCAAGTCATTAATTCCAATTTAAGTAGTTTCATGATTTTATTCCATATATTCCAAATATGTTCTGTTAAAAAATATAAAGTCTCAGAACTTTATGCAAGCTTAATAAGAAATTTTTAGAAATTAAATTATATTTAAGGAGCAGAAGAAAATTATTCGATGTAATCCTTCAAATTATAAATCTTTCACTACCATTCTTGTCAGCTGAAGATGATGAGATCTTTTCCCTACATTCTTAATAGTAACTTTTTATTATAATCTGTTATCTAGGTATCAGAATTTCATATTATTACGGAAATAGTCAGGTGGCTGTACGGTGGAAGAAGTCCAACAAGTTGGATAATGGGCAATGACTCTTTATTCCACAGATATTCCAGAAAACACGAAGCGCAGGTAAAAAGGAAACAGAACTTGCACAAACTAGCAACAAAAGCAGACATCAAATCACTAATAATATTCCCTAGTACGAGCACCTCGGTATTTATAGTTTAGGGCATGACGTCACATGGAATTCTCTAGAAAAATCGATATCTCTGTTCCAATGATAGATAGGCCATAATTCTTAAATATTCTAGAATCTTTTGCCAAGTTTATCACCAAGGTCGGGGGTAATCGGACTGGCAACCATTAAGAGTCTTTGTAAATCTCTCTTTCCAAACACAAGACTAAATTGCAGAGAAAAATGTTTTACATAATCGTAGCAATTCGCATTAAATTCTTATCAAGTCATATGTGATTGTGCGAAGTTCCATACTAATTCTGAACTAAACCCTATCACTAACTCTCCTTAATATTCCGTTTCAATGTCTAAGATAATTCTATAAATTTTGCATATATTTAATTATATAAAGAGATTCTATATTGCTTTACACGCAAAGTCAAAGAATACAGAATATGTTAAAGAAGAATAAAAACTTGATTCACTTATTATAAACTTCTTACAGTGAGGCAATTTGAGAATGTCATCTTTCAAATTAAGTTATTTCTGCTCTTTTCATTTTGAAGGCCTTTAAATGTAAAACATGAGCGTTATTTTAATTATGATAAACCTGAGCCTAAAATAAGTTTTGCTTTTTCTTTCTAATATTAGCTGAAAATTTTTAATTGTAAATTGAAATTAAATGATGAAATGTTTTGTTCAGCAGAAGATTATTTTCTTTCCCACTGATTATGATACTTAATTTGATACAGATCGATTGTTTTCAATTCTCTTATTTTCTCTATAATAAAAATTGTTCATTTAGGGGATGTTTTTTGGTTTCAAGTCAACTCATATTCGCAGTTACTACCTAATTTTAAATCTTTTTCTGACTTGGAAATCTTATGCACATGCTATGACTGTTTTTATTTCTGTGTCTCAAAACCTACCTCAAGTGTAAATGAAACGAATATTTTAAATAAGTTTATAATTCATAAGCACTAACTTTCTATTTTCAAAAGATATGAAAACCCTAATTCAGTTTACAAGTAATATTATGTATATAAATGCTGTTTAATTGAAGTTACTTTTGCAAATATTCTATGCCTCATTAATTGTTGGAATAACGCAACGTAATATTCAGTTTTCATTAAAATAGCTAGCTTCTCATTTAGTACCTATTAGTACATACTGACCAAAAATGTATTAAATTATTCAAGAAGTTTTAATGTTTATAGTATAATATATATAGTTACTTTACGATGCAACAATTGCGATGCTAGGAATTTCGATATACGTCCACATGGCCACATACCCACTTGCATAGCCACAATGACTTTTATTTATATTAATATTCGGAATGTAACACTGTAGTACTTTTCATCATATTCTTCTTTGTTCATGTATAATTATGTTCCCTTTTATGTGTTTTTATATCTCATATAATTTTTTTTTTTGCTTTTCAGTAAAGTTTCACACATACTCATCTAACAGACAGGGAGCCGTTCAGGCTCCGAGTTCGGATATGCTGCGGTGTTATGTATGATAAGTTGATTTTGTTAATGAAGGAGAAACAAAATTAACCAAATAGTTTGAGTGTTCTTTGCAGAGGGTTCCCTTAGCCTCATATGCTGTTTTACAATTTCTAGTCAGTTTTAAGATGTTAAGTGCTCTATACATTGTTTTTTACTTTAAGAAGTTAAAAAAATAAATGATTTTGCATTTTCTTAAATATTTTACTAAGTATTATTTAAAACAAATGTGGAAAAAAATTTTCATAAGGAAATTTGATCATGCTTCCGAATATTTATTATCGAAGTAATTTTTTACTGTATCTATAATCTATTCTAAACGAATTCCATGTGATTCTGAGAAGCTTTTTTCTATTGGAATATGTAGAATCCAGATTGTTCATTTATATACAATTTCTATCACGTTACATCAAACATACCTCATGTTGAAGCGGAAGAAACTAGTTCATTGTCATGTAAATTTTACCAATTTTCGGATTCAAATAATCCTGAAACGCCCATATTACTTATTCATGAAACATTTCCAGGAATGTGTGTCCTCCGTAAAAAAATTGCATCTGATCTTGAAGAAGACAATCGATTGAGTTCGGGCTAGAGACTACGCGAAACTCTCTTTTTTAGAGTAGCAGAAATAAAAAAAATACGGAAAGTTAATTCCCTACTAGCATAAGATGTCCTACAATATTCATACGATATCTTTACAATATCGTGCAGCATATCGCGAAGATATCATAAAATATAGAGTGCTATTAGGGTAGTTAATGTGTGAACTTAATGTGTGTAGAAAATATTGATCCAAGTGCAAATTATTTTGTATTTGTGTTCAAACATAAATTTTTATTGACATATATTGGCTATTATTTGTGAGTGTTATTTGAATTTTTGAAAAATATTAATCTGTTTAATTATCGAGTTTTAAAATTTCTAATTTTGTTAAAATTATAATCACACGTTTTAAAATTAAGGTAAAATTTTATGAGACATAGAAAACATCTATTATAAAGCCCCACTCTTCAGAAAGTAAGAGAACTAAACATAATGTATTATAAAAATATACATTTAGAGTAGCTTTGCTTATAAGATATCAGCATACTAGAGCAATCTAACGAACATGTTAAATGGATTTTACTAAAATTAAGTTTAGCACTTCTTTGCTGACATTAAAGTATTCAAAATTTTGATAATTTTTAATGAATAAGTAAAATAAAAAGTAGGTAAAATCGATTCCGTTACATTTGTAACAAATTAAAATTACCAGTATTTGAAAGGAACTATTATTTCAAAGTAAATAATTATTTACAAATATCCATTTCCTCTCATATTGAGAAAACACTCAAAGCAATAAATTTATCCATAGAACTTTGTATCAAGATATATATTGTATTTTCAAACTAAGACGGATTTAAAAATCGTGCAACAAAGAGGAATAAAATTAGTTCTGGAAACTAATGCAAGAAATTTAAGCAAGTAAATAAACCATTCGGTTATTCTTTACATGGGCACAGTATCCACATTGGCAATCCATTAAGATAATTAGACTGTTAATCATTTTTTGTGGTATTGCTAGCCACTCCTCTAAGGAAACCAAGGTGTGGAATGAAATCCCTTGAGGGCTCTGTGAGAAGACTGGCATTATATAAACCTCCTTTCCCAGTATGTTGAGTGTTCCATGTGTTTTATGATTAAGAACAACAGAATATGACAATAATCCAAATCTTCATCTTCTAATTCTACCTCATTATTCACTGATATTTAGTGACCTTAGTCAAAAATGGCACATAGTGATTTCCCATACAAACAGAAAAGAAAGGTTTCTGCATTGTTTTTTAATCTTTTTAAACATCTTGACTGGAGTTATTTAAAGCAAAATAATCGAATAGATCTAGGAGATTGAAACTACAAATATGACAATTAGGTGGGAAAAAACATTTAATTTAATGGAAGGTTTATTCCTGTTATGGAACAATAGTGGTTGAAATTTTTGGATATTTGTCAGGTCCCTTACAGAAAAAAATTTTTAATGCTTTCCGATGGATGACCCTTAATAACGTCCTTAGGCCGGATTTCCCCCTTTTAGAATTGGAAATATTGTTCATTTTGTATTATTCCTTTTATAAAGATATTCCATGATAATAGATACATATTGTAGGCCTATCTCAGTCGTCAAGGAAAAATGAGGCGAATAATTTACATTTCATAAGAACTGTTAAAGCATTGAAAGAAGACCAGGAAAGCGCTCATAGTCGACAACTGGGTATTTAAAAAGAATAATTAATCCATTCTTGTATTAATGGCTTTTTCATCCATAATACAATTAGCAAGAAATATTTCCATGATTTGATTTTTTTCGAAGATAAAGGCTATTTTGATATTTCTTTCTCATGTAAGGATCTATCATAAAGCACATTGCTTCACTTGTGACTCTCTTAACCTTGCTCTTGGTAAATAATTCCTGTTAATTCCTGTATCAAATGTCCTTCAGGAAAGTAAAAGAAAGTTAGTTGTTTAGATATAAAAAGATCGCTTCTTCATATTGAGTAAACACCGTTTATTAACTATTTCTGAGATTCCTGATTATGTTGCTTTCAGCAGAAATGCAGCTAAATTGTACTAGAGTTGCTGAGTAATTTAAAATCACTTCTGATTTCCAAATATGTGTTATTGATATATTTTTAAAAGAATCAGAAAGCTTGCAGTATTCAGATTTGTTTGGCTTTGAAAATTTTATTTTTATAAACTTAAATAAAAAAGTAGGGGAGATTGGGTCAAGTTGATGTAATAGTTAACAATTTTTTATAAAATCGATTTCTCATGTAAGTATTTTTTCTTATCAAGTATCATTAGATTGAACTTTTATTGTATGGTACCTAAATAGATGAATTTTTATTTTAAGATAATCAAAGTTATTTTGAATTTAAAAAATAAAGTAAATGTTTCAACTTGCCAGAGTTTTGGTAAAAAATGGCTTTAAAAATGGGGAAAGACGACAATTCCGATTAAAGTTGATTAATTTTTTAATTTTTAGCAAGTATAAGGCAGAACACTAATTAAACATTTTTAGGAATATTTTTCTTAATAAGTATGTAATGAAAAGGGTAAATTTGCTTAAACTTTTAGCTCATAGTCAATTAGTATAACACAAAACTAGTGTTTTTCATTTACAAAATTTGGACACAAATTTTCCTCATTCAAAGTTTGAGCAACCCTTGTGCCACGATGCGCGGCGTGTGCAACACTCTATACAATCTATTTATGGAGGGTCAACATAGATCTCAACAGATGAAGGACGCTGTATTATTGTTTTTTTTGGAAGTCTGAACTGACCACATAAGTATTAGAAGTACGGGCTACTAATTTTTCTGCAGGAATCAAACTTAGGTTTCTTTAAAAGAACTTCTGTTAGGACCCTGAAACTCTTGTCCTTTGCTGTTTTAAACGTCCTATTTCCACCTTCTTTGTTTCGTTCTGAGTCTACATCTCTTTTATAGTTAAGCTTGTTAACATATTTTCTGTGGGTCTAAACGCTTTACAACATGCTATAGAGCAGTTTGTGGATCATGTAGCTCAAGAAAAGTTTAAAAAATAAATAATAAAAGTCATCTAAACATCATAACGGAAACAGAAAAAGCACTTGGAGCAAGATGACGAAATTGTAAACTTCCCGGTCTTCTTTCCCCGATAGGAAATATTAAAAGTCTTTGATTTTTGTGATGGGATTAACAAGAATAAGATATAAATAAATAAATAGTGATTGTGAAAGGCGTATTTTCTAAGCTAGTCTGAAACAGCAAAGAATAATCCAATATCGTAGGTGTTTTTCCACGTGATCAAACGCTGAAAATTTTGGAAAGTTACAACACACAAGACAAAAGACACCAACACCATCTACAAAACACAAAATGGCGTCAGTGGCTTCACTGTGTGAACTTCTTGTGTATAACTTTATGGATATCTAGTAATATCTATATAGTGGTGAAGTATGAGTAGTACGAACTTAAAATAAGCCATTCTTCATCTTGTTCCACTCGTAAACTTACACCTATCTTCCCTACATATTGTATTATCACTGTTTATCCGTAGCTTCACAAGACAAAAAAATAATCTTTGTATATCTTCTTTACATTTTTATCTACTTGGTTGTAGAACGTTTCTATGATGTTTTTTATCTTCAACTGAGTTCTAAACCTTGTTTGTAAAGCTGGGATAGATTTTATTTCATTCAACGAACATAAACATAATTTCTAAATACGATGAAAACCCAGGTAAGTTAACTTTTTAATTCTGTTTAAAATTACTTATGTCGTATACATTTAAAAGATTATAAATACTTTAAATTATGCAAGAACTTCACAAACCGAGCATATTCAGTAGGTTTCTATGCATGATCATTGCGAAAAGTAAAATAAAAAAAGCTTCCCACTAGCTTTCAAGCTAGCAACATTATATTAATTAAATATTTTGGAATATTTCAATTATTTATAACAATTCCCAAGTCATTTTTTTCACAAAATAAAAATACGTTAATTACATTGTCCGATAATACAGATACAAGTCCAGCATTACTACAAAACAACAAACCTTATTCTTTCAAAGAATTTAAATCTTTCGGAAACTTTATCAAAGGCATACCAGAAGTATCGATTTGAAATGCCCTAATTAAAGCGTATATCTGAATAAAAAATCAAGAGGATTCTTCAACCTCTTAAAAGCATTCAGCTGTTTAAATGCTTTTAACAGGTTTCTGCTTTCTAATCTTAAGAGCTTTTTTATAATTCAATTTCTTTCAGTATTTTTTAATTGTAGTAAATTACTTTTAAGCATTGTAATTGTAAAACAATGCGAGTAATTTATCGTCGTTTAAATTCACCATCAAATGCATCGTCAACCAAATAATGCCTAAGTTAAGAAGATTTTCCTCTTTAAAAGAATTTCTTCTTATCACTTTGTAGACGAAATAAAGCGGCAAATTAGTATTTAAAAAAGGAATACTTAATATATTCTATCACAATGTAACTCAATAAATTCAGTCCTTATTATTTAGTTTTATAAATTGTAAGCGGATTAAAGATTCCTTCTTTGATCTTGTAATGAGGATATACAAAAAGGAATCAAATTTCTTTCATCACGCAACTGTTACATACTTTCATGAACTGGAATAAAGGCTAATGATCAGAAACTTGGCGGATTTTAGATTCATTCTTACATTCAAAAGAATTTCGTTGCATCACGGAGTTTTTTCGGAATATAGATGTTTGCTTTACGCAAATTCCTCTTTAAGAATGTATTTTAAAACATTAATTCTTATTGAGTGTTATGAAACATTAAAAAGAGTTTTGAATAATATTCGTAAGTTTATGCTTCGAGTGATATTCGCTTGAATGTAGTAGATTTTTTTCCTGTTTACGTTCTGATATATTGATATTTGTGTACTAAATTACGATGTTAAATTATTGACACATACATTTTTATGTTTATAAAAGAAAACTTCTCAAAAGGATCAAAATAGTATTATTGTCGAGAATATGAATGTTAAAAATACTGTTATCAAATGCTTTCCTTGAGAAAAATTCTGTTTTGACATGTTTATTATTCATGATAGTAAAATATAATTTTTTCTTTCTTAAATGTTATCCTCATAATATTATGAAGAGTATATTATGAAGGTACTTAAGTTAAATCATTCACTTTTTTTGTTTTCACTATGCAGTTTTAATGCATTCTCAAAAAATCTGAAGTCTTATAAAATACTCAAATCAGATTTTGTATCGTTTTGTGGTGAAGAAGAATTATCAAGAAATCTATGTCTTTTTGTCGAATTTAGGTTTCAGAATGCAGACAACTTCAACGGACAAATTCGATATTTATATGCTTTTATTTTTTGTTTATCAACAATCATTATTTTTCCTCTCTAAAATTATGATCATGCACATATTTAGGTTGATTAACAAATATCAACCTATGCTTCATTCATACTGCATATTTAAATAACAAAACTTGTTTTTCCTCTCTAAAATTATGATCATGCACATATTTAGATTGATTAACAAATATCAACCTATGCTTCATTCATACTGCATATTTAAATAACAATTCTCCAAATGATACTCATATGTTTATAGCAAACAACTCACTATGGGAATTATATTTATGCCACAGACGAGCCTTTAATCTTTTAATGTGGCAGAATAAATTAAAACCATTCCCACCGCTGCTCTCTAAGATAAACAAAACATATTATTCTTTTCGCCATACTCCAGTTCAAAAATATAAGCTGAGCACTGAGTATTGTTTGCGTAGCAGCAAAGCAAGCAAAAATATCGAGTCGTGAGCTTACCAGCCCGGATATTGACGTCTCTACTTCCGATAATCCCGACTGAGTTTGAGGCAGTGCATCTGTAGGTGGCAGAGTGGATGTCTTGTCGGAAGTCTTCCGGTCTGAAGGGAGAGAAAACGAGGGATGCATCGGGTCTTATCTGCAGAAGTTCCGGGACTTCCTGAACCGGGGTTCCATCCTGCCTAATCCAGGACATTGTGGGCAGAGGAACGCCACTTGCTGCACATGTCACGACAGCACCGGTCGAATTGTAGAACTGCACTTTTCCAGGAGGTTCGATGGTGAACCTTGGTCCGACTGGGTTGCGATCACTTCTTGTAACTAAAATAATTAAAATGAATTAAAGAGGTTTAAAACATGCCTTTATTAGTGTGCATCTTTATTAACAGAATTTTAAAAAATATATATTTTCTAATGCAGTAGTTTCTAAAATTATCTTCTAGTTTTAGTCTTTAAAATGCAATTCATTATTTTAAATGTATTAGATTCTTGGAATAATATTATTTTTGAAATTTGCCATCAGGTGGCGCAAAACATGGAATATTATATTAATTAAATTACTCGATTAATTAATAATTAAGCTTTAAAAGTGTTAAAATAGTGTATTGCGATCGAGAAAACATTAGCGAAAAAAAATTCAAAAACCATTACTAGCATAATTAGCTGGTTAAAAGAAACTAGGATATCAGAAAGAGAGTAAAAAATCCATTGCAAAATTCAAACTTTATAAATATGAAACAAATCAAGTTAAATCAAGGTGAGTGAAAATAAGTTTCTTATTTAAGTTTTTTCCTATTTTTTGGCAAATAACAATTTGTTACAGCATTGCAATGGGAAAACGTGTACTAATAATTACGTTATAATACATCTCAAAATTAGCCTAAATATATAAAGCATGATTCCATCGCAAAGAAGTTCCATGATTTTTTGTTCTAAAAACACGAATACACGGATTTGTGATATATCGGAAACAATTCAGGCTCATGTCATAGACGTCTAATGTTTCATATGGGGTATCTTTTATGGATGAAAGGAAGTGATATATATATAGAACGCCGTTAAACTTCGAACTATCAGATGTAAGATGACATGTACAGTTTCATTCAGCCTTGTACATGATTTATATAATTTTGTTTTATGATAAGTTATGATACTTATAGATATATTTGGCATTACCACACCATAAAATTCTCTTAAATATTTGTTTAGAATCAATGAGGTTTTGCTGAAATAAATAAAAAGATATAAATAGATGATGTCAGTCAATGCTCCTTTATATTGCAAGAATCAGTTACAAAACAGTTTAAATATAACTTAGTCACAACATTTTTGTTGCGCTAAATATTTAGGATATGAAGATAGGAAATCCTTTTTCTGGTCTTGTATTGTATTTTTATCTTATGCTGTATCAGATAAGATTAAATTAAGTCCCTTTGCCACTAAGTTTCAAAAACTGTACACTCGGGCAATTTTGGCATTTTTTTCCTTTGCAAGTGAACTGTATTTGATGTCCTTAAAAATTTCTGAATCAAGATTAAGCTTGATATGTTTGAATAATATTTACAAAAATATCGAAATAAGCAGCATAATACATTTTATAGAATCAAATAAATTACAAACTGCGATGCACAAACCATAAATTAAAACAACATGCGACATTTGAAGATGCTGACACTTAGTGTGGTATGTTTGCACTGAAATTCTAATTGAAATAGAAGAGCATTTTATTTCTTCAGCGGAATATTAGCATTTTCTTTCTTCCATTATATTTTCATAGTTTCGAAACGAATTGAGAATTTGGTGCTGAGATATTTTCCTTGAAACTTGCTAGCGATAAATTGCCTTCGAATCTCAAGAAAGCTCATAATCCATAGAACCAATATTTACTTTCAAATAATAAGTTTGAAAAATCTTTGAATGATTTATCTTTCTTATTTTTCTTAGAAACTAGTGTTTAAGAGGAATGCAGCATTTCATACTTTTTTATAATTCGTAAACTCATATTGCGAAAGTAAATTAAACCTATTATTTTCCAATCCTGAGTTGCAAGAATTGAATAATTGAACTTTGAAAAATAAGCCCCACTGCAAATTTTGAAACAATATCAATGATGTATCAAAAAGCATGTACAAAAAACATGTAAGAATAATACAATTATTTTTTAACCTTTTGTTGAATTTCATGTTATTTTCTTTCACCATTCTTGTTTCTCATTCATTTTATTTTACAAAACAAAATATAACGGCAATTACTCATTAATTAAGAATGGTCAGACAAAATTCTCTGAAGGAGTAGAAATTTTCAGGCGAATATTAATTAATTGCGTTTGGCAAACAGAAATAGTATTAAACACTACGACAAATGTCTAAAGTTAGAGCGGGTTTAATTCACTGTTTTCACCTACAGACTTATTTATAAAACAATTTCCACTATAAGAAACACTATAAAATTAAATAGAATTTATCACAGTTGGTTCCGATATTGTTTTCATATATGAAATAAATTTCACATTAAATAATTATTTCCATTTGTTTTAGTTAACACGTTTACTATGTTGTTATAATAACGAGCATGAAACGTCCTTCACAAGTTGTTTCGATTTAAATCAATACACCTATTAACTACATTCTGTGCTAAAATTATCACTTTCGTTTTAGTCTTTCTATGAAGTTGTCTTACCGTAATGCCTATTGAGAAAGAAAGAAAATGGGAAAGAATATAAGTCATAAATAAATCTGCTTCATTTTGTAAGTTTCATTCCCGTAGAAACGATGTGTGTAACGATTAGTGTTACCATAGTCTGGATTTCGCCCGAACTAACGTTCTGACTAATGTCCGGATCTTCGAGTTGTCCGGATTTACGCGAGTGTATGAGACGAGAGAGAAATTTGGATGTAATTGAGAAAATCTCACGCATTTGAAAAAGGTAACGTCATTACGCCAGTGAAAGAAAAATTGTTGTTTACACTGTTTAATTTATTATTGATGAGAAAGTGAATACCCCTCCTTATCCAGGACGCATATAACCGACCTTTACTTCAATTCGGACCATAGAAAATAACCGAGCTCGCTGATTGGCTGTTTCCCTTAGCGTCTTCTTGACGTCATGTTTATTTCGCCGAACTGGAAGCCTTGTAGGAAATAAGAAATGCGTGAGCTTATAAATTTTAATTACTTTCTTTAGTTTGCATATTAAGAGACATTTTTTAGTCTCAAAAGTGCACTTTTTTATTCTTTATGTTGTACCCTTTTTAGAATATTTAACATAAAATATAACAATATTAATTTATGAGATTTACTTAATTTTAAACCTTTTTTAAGAAATTCTAATAAACAAAAATAAGACATGTATACGTATATTTCTAATACATTTCGAGAATAAATCAAATATTGGAATTATTGAAATAAATATTGCTGCTCTTATGCTTTTCCTTCTTTCTTAATTATACATTTTAAGTATTTTGCCTTCTAGAGAGCGTGTGACTTGTAAGTTTTGCAATTGGGTGGGAAGGCGTGACGTCAGTGAGCTAACCAATCAGCGAGCTCCGTTCTTTTCTCTGGTCCGAATTGAAGTAAAGGTCGGTTATATGCATCCAGGCCCCAATTGAAACTTAAAATTAAAAGTTTTGGGAGTTTTGCTTTAATTCTGTTTCTCATTAATATGATTTTGAATAACCAACATTAATAAAAAATGTATCTATTTTGAATTCTGACGTTTTAAATTTTTTTCACTCCTTCAACCTCTGTGCTCGAGTTATGATAAAGGGTAGTTCGTAGGCAGCTTTTTGAATTTTATACTATACTTTGACCTTTCGAACACCCTTTAACCCCCTACGCGTCCGTATTTCAACAAAAACAATTATGGTAAACCTAACTATAATAATCTTTGGAAAATCAAATCTGATTACATCATCTTTTGAAATGCATATTTCTCAGGAGATAAAACTTTAAAATTCCATAAGAGAATATGTGATTAATTTAAACTAGGTAATCTTTTAAAACTTAACCATCTTCGAAAAAGTCAGGTTGACGTATCACATAATAACAGTATAATATTTCGAAATCCGCTTCAAATGTTAGCATTAGCAAATATTCAGAAATAAAAAAAAAAACTATTTAATTTCACCGAAAAGATTTTCAATTCTTTTCCTAGCGATATACTTACTAAACTGATTCAGTAAGCAATACTAAAAAAACATGTTTTTCCGTAAAGCAAGGAGACAGAAATATGAGCTGTTTATTTTTAAGACGAAATTTGAGAAGTTACAGA